>JAPQLA010000012.1:27197760-27210704 GCA_029822935.1 Naso vlamingii | reverse complement strand
TAAATTTATGTAGAGGCAGGTGAATAAGATCAACCCAGGAGCCACAGCAGCGGGTAGCAACTTGGACAGAAGATTACAAATGTCAGGGCTCGAGCTTAAGGTCCTTTTGTCATCCTGTGGCCGCTAAAAAATAGGATAGAGGACAATGTAAATTAATTTTGGGATGGATTTGGGATGCGAGTAGAGAGAGATGGAAAAAAACCCAACAAAAAACAGCCTTGCTAGCATTACAATGAATGGCGATGAAAATGAAACTGACTGCACACTATGTGTAGCGCACACTCAGTTTTGGACTGATGTTGCCTGCTAGCTAATGAGTCAACAGCCGATATTTGCAGTTACAGAGAGTCAACAGCTCAAATCATGTTACTAACGTAAGACCCACCACTTACTTAAAGACCTACCTAATGTTAGTCCTCCTTATCCCGTACAAAGCTGCAAATTCTCATTTTGTCCTGCAACATGTCGCCTCTCTCATTGACAGGTTCTTGTC
Source organism: Naso vlamingii (assembly GCA_029822935.1). Lineage (NCBI taxonomy): Eukaryota > Metazoa > Chordata > Actinopteri > Acanthuriformes > Acanthuridae > Naso > Naso vlamingii. Next base: position 27,210,211 of record JAPQLA010000012.1, on the reverse strand, counting down.
AGCCACTTGCATCTCAGATGCAAAAGTTAGCAGGATAAATATTTTCATAATTAAATTTATTTATTTATTTTTGCTTACCAACGTCATTAATATTTCCATCCAGTAATAATGATTTAAGACCTGCATTTCAGCATCTCTGTCCTCAGTCAACATGCAGGAGCTTTGAGGCAGCGCATGACTACTTTGCATAAAAAGTACATGGCTTATTTTGTATATAAGTAACGTTTACACAAACTAGGCCTGCAAGCTCCTACAAGCGTACCCTCAAATTCTCTGAACCCTTTTAGTTTCAGCGTCAGCTACATGTGAAGACATTTTCCAGCGTTTGTAGGCTATTTATGAATTCATTTAATTTTCTCTGCCCATGGGAGTGGGTGATTATCAAAAATATAAAAATATAAAAAATACCTCACACTTTACTTTAATTACCAATGTTTCGACAGAATGTCTTCATCAGGGTGTCTGTCAAGCAAACATTTGCTTGACATTTGGTTGATTATCAGCCTTCAGTTTCTGTCTGTATGCAGGGCAGGGGGAGATTTATTAGTATTTATTCCAGTCAGTTTTGTCATAAAAGTGACAGAGGTTGAAGGTTTTTTGTTTGTTTTTTCAACCAAAACAAATGTTACACACAAGTGCAACTGCAAAATGGTGGCTGGTAGAATTTATAATTTACCAGCCACTGTGGCTGGTGGAAGAAAACATTAATTTCCAACACTGTTCCCGCCTTGTTAAATTTGCTCACTAGCCAGTGCATCTAACAGAAGCTGTTTCAGAAATGCAAACAGCTGTTCACATCCATTGTTTTCCAGGAGCACAAGTCTACCAACATGGCCGCCGGAGAGTATGATATTTCTCCTAGAAGCCACGTGCACCTCTCCGTGTATCTGCCAGAACTGTCTCTCATCTTTCAGCAACCCAGGTGTTTCCTCGTCAGCTCTCTGGTGGTAATCTGGTCATCCTCAGTGATTCCCCACGGCTCCAAGTGTGTCACGATAATTGCACACACTCTGGTGACAAGCGGGCTCGAAATAACATGCCACAGCTTTACCACATTTATGTGTGTGTGAGTGTGTGAAAGAAGTGTGAGGCGCCAGTGTGTACTGCAATGCCAAGGTCTCTGCTTTCTCTGGTTACCCATCAGCTGCCCTCTCTTTAGCACCTCACCATGGCTGTCCAGGACCCATGCATGTACATTCACACACCTCAATGCTCACACACACAAAGAATCTGAAAGACAAAGACAGACACACAGAAAGAGAGAGCAGTGTGTGTGCTTCGCATGCTGCAGTATATGAATAGAGATCGATGATGATGTCGTCCCACTGACTTTCTCTGACATGCATAAATACTGAGATGAGAGTTTAGAGTTTCATAGCCTTTAAACTCTTACTTATTCAGTTTTATCTCACCTAAATATTTTGTCAGACAGTTTTGGTGACTAATTTACTATTTGCTGTTTTTTTTCATTGACTAACTGCAATATATTTCATATTATATTTTGAAGTCTTATATTTGGCAATACAATAAAATTATTTTTTTAAGCCAAACAGCAATTGTATGTATGTAGACTACAGACTTATTGATGTTATTGTCAAATAAGTAATGCAAGCTCATTACTATTATGTGTTCATATTTGATTATTCTAATTTACATTTAAACAAAACAAAAAACAGAAGTAACCTTAATGTGGTTAGCGAATCCAAACCGCATTTGGCCTGGTTAAGAAAGGGGTTTTTTTAGCTGAACTGGGCCAGTCTGTACGCGTATCAGATGCAGATCTGCAATCCAGTCCCACACCTTTATTGGGCCGTTGCGTGTTTGGATGAAGGCACAGATTCATTTGGTGGATCCGTGCCAAATGTTACGGCAGATGCGCTCCGATGTGGCACAGTCTTTCTTTGCTATCTGGGTACCTTCACTGTGCTACTGACAAGATATTGAGTAGTAAGCAAAAATCAGCGGCTGTGGCTCAGTAGATAGAGCAGGTCGTCTACCAATCAGAAGGTTGGTGGTTCGATCCCTGGCTCCTCTGGTCTGCATGCCGAAGTGTCCTTGAGTAAGAATCTGAACCCCACGTTGCTCCCGATGGCTGTGCCATTGGTGTGTGAACGTGTGTGAATGGGTGAATGCTGACTTGTGTTGTAAAAGCGCTTTGAGTAGTTAAAGACTAGAAAAGCACTCTATAAATACAGTCCATTTACCATTTACCCTAATAATTCTACCTAAATCAGAGCATTTAGTAATTATATAAACTTCCAACCATGTATTTGTTCACATGTTCTGTTTGCTTTGCCGTATTTTTCACTTCGTGTTGACGGCGGCAAATTGGACATTCAGTTCCCCACTCAAAGTGTTTGAAAAGCAAACACTTGACTCTTTCTAGGCTTAACAGGCCATGAGCTTTCTTAAACAAATAAACAAGTATTATAATCCTTTCACCAGAGCAGATTCATGACAGTTTAACCAAACAAGTAAATGAAACTAAAGTCAATGGCTTTTTCATCCTCTCAGACAGTCAGATGCCGCATGTAATCCTGCTTTGCTGCAGCGGAGGCGACGGTAGTTACTCACAACCACAAGGGCTTTTCTTTGTCTTAGGTCAGTGTCAAAGGTTCGTTTCAGTTTGTGCTTCATAAGTAAAGAAACAAAGAGAAGAGCTCAGGAGGGAGTGAGGTGACACTAGGGCTGGGCGATAATGGCCCTAAAATAAACTCCCCAGTTTTTCATACCACGTTTGATTTTTGAGTTTAATCAATTTTTTTTAAACACAGAAGACAAAGGAATTATTTCAAATGCATTGTTTTTATTTCAAACAAACAGGAATTTCTCTATTGGGAATAAAGTGCAAATGTAACTTTCACCAAACTAAACCTTTTTATCAGAGGGAAAACCAGAGGACATTTTCTCCATGAAAAATGACCTGGTTTTACTAAATTTGTTGTTTAGTATGATGTATTAACATGCATCATTAAGTTTCATTTTTCTACCACGGGTCACAGTCAAAGTTTCATTGTGTTGCTTTAAAAAAAGTTTGATCAAACAAAGATGAATCCCCTAATTTAGGATAATGAAGTGCCAGCCTAACATTCACCAAACTTCACTTATAAAAAATACAGAGCCCAGAGCTGAGAGAGAGCCATGGGCTACCATATTTACTCTGATTAAAGTGAAAAGCGATTTTCACAATTTTTATTTTTTAACAAAGTCCAAACAAAGTAATTCCAATTTCAATTTAAAATTGATTTATTGTCCAGCCCTAGGTGACATTAATATGGAGAGATGGAGTCTGCAAAGGGAGGAAGTTGAGGTGAAAGAAAGGTCAACTAAACTACAACTATCATCTAACAATACCTCATTAATGTTTGTCTAAAACTGAGTGAGTAACTTTGACCCAAACCACAATGTTTCTCAAAACCTCACCAAGTCTTTTTTTGAGCTTAGAGCCGATCACACCTTGACCACAACATTGTCTGGTTGACTTCTTAACCCCTTAGCCGTGTGGATGCCCCCAACTATTTTACTTGCTCTATGATCATATGAACTATGGCACACCCATTAGGGGTGTAACGATGGCCTAAAGCATATTAAATGAGTCTTAATGATAATTAATTGGATTTGTCAACAGCCAGTAAATTCCTCAATTGACTTTTTGCTAAGCCCCGCCCTCTAACGCAAACAGGCCAATCAGAGCGTAGCATCTGCAAGCTCTGACCGGGTTCTGACAACTACACGGCTGTGCTCCATTGAGACTCATGCAAACGTTTCAGATTTTCTTCATTTTCAGGCTGGTCCTGTGGATTTCGAACTCATTGTGGTTGAACGTTGAGTTTGGGGCACTTTTAACAAGCACAGCTAACGTTACATCTGCTTTGGTAACCCTAAAATAAACACTGAAGCCATGTTATATTGTTATTAACTAATATTAGCTGGTTAATTGAATTACTTTGGCTACTGAGAGCACTAGCAAGCCTGGCCAGCAAGTTAAAGTCTATGGCTGGAGTTTGGAAATAGCAGCTCTCAACAGTTTGCAGCATTTTGCCTGAACTCAAACCAAAAACTTATAACATTAATGTACAAAGAGACGTGTCCTCCGCTTGTTCTGTATTTATCATTCAGAGGCTTACAGCAGACCTTCTGTCTGCTTCTGTCGGAAATCACTTTTTTGTTTTTCCCAAAAATTGGACAATATTTCTACAGAGAGTGTAGTTAGTTACAGCGTGAGCTCCATGCTAGCTGCGAAAGTTTGACAGACATACTAAGGGGGGCGTGGCTTAGCGAAAGGTCGACTTTTTGACTGATTTCAGAACACACATGCATACATACGCACACACCAGACATGTAACTTTTCTTCTTGCCCTTCAACATTGTGTTTATACCAACGTCTGAGCTGAAGCTGGTGCACTGTAAGTAGCTACCATTCTTTTAAACTCTGTGGTAATTACTGACTGTGTGCCACTTGTGGGGAGGACGCCAGTTTACACGCTTAATCAAAAACAAATGACACACACACACGACAGACGCAGAGCAGCGTGCAGGTGCAGCAGAACCAGTCGGAGCAGGGCAAGAGGAGGAGGGGGAGGAGGGGGAGGGTGATGACGGACTAATGAAAAGTAGCATTCAAATCCCTTTTCGGCAGCGGGACACCAAGCATGACTCAGCAGCCGCAGAGATTTGGCAAAGTGATCTCATCCTGGCTCACGAGTGACATGCGCAGGCAGAGCTACAGGTGAGGTACATAAACAGTCCGGTTCAGGCTGCGGTTTGCTGTGACGTAGGAACAGCTGAGGGTGTAAAAACATTTCAGCTATTCTGAATCATAGTCAGCTGTGGTGGAATGTAACTACACTTACATATGAACTGTTCTTCAGTGCAGTTTTTGAGATACTTGTACAGTACTTGAGTATTTCCATTTAAGCTACTTTATACCTCGACTGCGCTCAGGGCTGGGACGGTTACTTTGGAAAGGTAGTAGGTTACACATTACTAGTTACCCTATTTTTAAAAGTAATAAGTGATGTAACTACTTCTGTTACTTCATCAAAGTAATGTAACACATTACATTTGATTTCTTTTTGATTACTTTTCAAAATTTCTAACAAATGTTTGCAGGCAGGGGGTAGGCGATGCTTCCCCTACTTTAATATGACTGCTTACAGTTACTGTGCAGGCTTCATACCTGCAGATGTTTCTCTGCTTTGACGTGGAAACTTTCGATGTCAATAGCATTTTAACAGCTGATACGTATATTTTGCATTGCACTATTATGTTTGAGCCCATTTTTGATTTCTTTTCTTTTTTTTTCAAAGATATTACTTGGGGCTTTTGTGCCTTTATATACAGGACAGCTGAAGTGTGGACAGGAAACAGGGGAGAGAGAGGGGGAATGACGTGCAGCAAAGGGCCACAGGTGGAATCGAACCTGAGTCCGCTGCGCGAGGACATAGCCTCTGTATATGGGGCGCCTGCTCTACCGACTGAGCCACCAGGTGCCCCCCATTTTTGATTTCTGAATAAAATGGGTTTTTTTTTATTTCCAACACTCTAGTGCTTTTTTAGACATGGTGGCGACTCTCAGACTGGTTGTTAAGCTTTGAGCAGCTGTGTGGATTGATTTAATTGGCAGATTTGGGGCACTGCAAGTTCAAACAACAGAACCAATCAAAATCATCAGAACAGCATCAAACTTTTTTTTTAACAGCCTCGACTGGAAATGACAAAAGAAGACACATTGCACATCAATATTATTCAACACATAGCCGAAGATTTTTACAGAAAATATTCAGATGTAAGCCCCTTTGTAATCATTAACTTTTTCATAAGTAACAGTAATTTAATTACACATTTTTTCCCAGTGACTGTAATTGATTACAATTATATTTATTTTGTAATTACATAATTCTGTTACATGTAACTAGTTACTCCCCAACATCGACTACACTTCATTTTGAGGGATATGTTGCACTTTTCAGTCCACTACATTTAGTAATATCTTTGGTCACAATTTACTTGCAGATTCTGATTAATAATATTAAATATAAATAAACTTATAATCATTTTGTATTGCTACAAATGAGGCTAGCCAGCCACATATGTGATGAATAAAATCAGCCCAACTTTTACCAGCTGCAACATTAAAGAGTTGAACACACAATAGCTGTAACCCAGTTATGTTATATATTAGTCTAAAAGATCATTCTGCACTGATGCATGTAGCCTCCTTTAAGTATATTCATCCTTTTGTACTTTTAATGAAACTTTTACGAGTAACTTTTATGAGTATGTTTCCACTGTCTTACTTAAATAAGAGACGTTGCACTCAGATCTCTCACTTGGGTGAAACCATACCTCCAACACTGTCAGTGAGTGAATGCAGTGTTTAAAAAATGTGTCATCTGTCATTTTGTCTGTTACATTTTAAGAACAGGGTTAGCATCTAGCAATTATGGCTATTTTCTTTTGAGTATTTTCATGTGTAACAAGTTGAATTCATTAGATATACAGTATAATATGTCAGACAATAGAGACACAGTCCTAAACCACGTTACACCTGTCACATTTCCCAGAGCCCAAAGTGACGCTTCAGTCGCTTCCTTTTCATCCGATTAACAGTCCAATAACATGAGATGTTCAGATTACAGAAGAAGGAATAATCACATTGGAGCAGCTAGAGCCAGTGAATTTTTGTTGAAGAAAATTTTCCAAACCATACTGTTTAGTGAAAATTTTCAGTGTTTCAAGTGCTGCATTTCAGCTTGGACCACACTGATTTTAATATAAAATCAAATTTCAAGTCATTGTGCATGTTCAATGTAATCTACTTGACTGAAAAGTTACAAAAACCATAAGCAAACAGAACAACCCCATCAAACTGCAGGTCTGTCATTAAGGGGCAAGCCGCCAATTTTTGCTTGTCATAAGCAAAGCGACTCCTATGAAAACATTTCTATGTCCTCTGTGGCTCTGGAGGAGTTTTGTTAAGACTGAGAGAAAAAATGTGAATTGATATTGTTGGCTTTAGTAAATAATGTACGGAACTAAACATGCCAAAAGTCTGTAAGAATCGTTTCATGCAGCTTACTATACTTTTCCTTCAGTTGGAAACAAACTTTACGAGGTCATTAACTGTTGATGTCAGATTTTTTTTTTTTTAAATTTTAAAAAATATTTAAAAAAAATCTTTGGTGCCCAGTTGCGTTTGGCGCTAACTACCTTACAACTAGAATTAGCTCAACCAGCTCATTTTGTGGTTGTAGCAGCTAATAAATGCTTCTTTGGTACAAAGTTTCAGGAGCTCTGATGTAAAATGATCAGTATGATGACACATGTTATTTTTACATTATTTGCCTTCTACTCAAATGATGACGAAAGCAGATTGTTTTTTATTTATCAACACGAATCAAAACGTTTCATTCAACAATATAGTTTAATATAATTTACAGACCTACTTGTTACAACACTGCCATAAGTCCATTCAAGAAACGGACTTGTTATGATGTGCCTAATGAGTTTCCACTGTGACTCTGTCGTACAGATGAAAAAGTGTTGTAAAAACATTTTGTTTAACTCAAACAACTTATGTGATGTTACACACAAATACCTCCTGATCACAGAGCTCGGCAGGAGGCACAGAGCCTGAGCAGCAGCACGATGTAAATATCAGTCTGTGTCTGTCATTACCCTCCCACTCTGTCACTCCTTTACACCAAGGCCTTATCACATGCACAAGTATTTTTACAAACTTAACTCTTTTTATTAGTTTTTCGTCCTCACCAAAAGGCTGTTTTATGTCACTGTAAACAAAGATTTGTCACTCACCTGCTAAAGTGCATTTTTTTCAAAACTCTGACGGTGTATCGGTGTGAAAACAAAACGTTTAAGAAGCGATTACGTCACACCTCTATCGGTTAGCACTGCCAGGACTTTTTACAAGTCTACAGATTAATTTAGCGTTGCTCCATCACTTCACTGGTGCACAGGAACGTCTGCTGAATCCAGCATGACTTTGCTTACGAGCCATCGACGGGAGGAGAAAAATCTCCACCTAGAAAAATCTCTGCATGAACGTGTACAAGGCATTAACCTTGCTAAATGGATTATTGACATGTTTACTCATGAATGTACAGTTTCTCTGCCACTCCGTTGAGGAACGGAGGCGTCAGAATGCACTGCAGGGGTCGCTGTTGTTACTTGCTGCCGTCATTGTTGTTGGCCTGCCAGAACTGTTGGGTTACTAACTGACTAACTTTGTTCAGGCTTCTGATTGGCCATCATGGCTTTAGAGTCAGGGTCATTTCGATGCCCGTTGGTATGGCATGATTGTAACAGTGCCTAACAGCAGTTTTTTGCTTTTTAATGTAGGGTTTGGCAATTGGACGAATATATCACCCACTGCCAATGGTTGGTTTGTTAGAGCCGATATTTTTTGTTCTATTTTTGTCATTATATTTTCCTAAATTAACTGTCAATAAATAAATAACCTGTAAGTGCCAAAAATAGGCATAAGCAGAGTCTGTGGTTTTCTACCTGTGATTAGAAAGGAGTTGAGGAGGAGCAGAACTGACCAGCGTGAAGAAACGCCGGTGTGGTGTCGAGGTCATGACCCCGGACAGGAAGTGTGTTCCCACCTGCAGGAGTGCTCACGCAGTGAAGGCGGACCGACGTTGCTACGCTTCAATTTCACCCAAGTAAATCAAAATGAACAACATGTGGATTGTTTATTGTTTTTGGTATTGTTGTTTTATTAACCAGGTTGCACAGTAACATATGGCTCATCTGTTGAAATAAGCAGTTATTCACCGGCAGACCATCTGTGGAGCGACTCTGTGTGTGAATTGAGGGCAGTGCAGCTTTGAAACTGATTCTGAGGAGCTGAGAGTGAAAATAATTATACGTGATTATTACACGCAAATAATTCCACAAGTCCAAATATTGATATAAAGTGACGCGCATCATTTCGTATTTTTCAGGCTCAAATCCATCCATCCTTCCTGCACGCTCCTCAGCGGCGGCGCTTGTGTTGTGAGAGAGAAACGTGCTGTACACGATGGACATGTTGAATCTCAGTGTATAAACAGCGGTGACTACACACTGCCGGTGATGGCACACGCACACACCTGCGCGAATATATCGGCAATGGTCGGTGGAAATTTTTTACATATCGCTCAACCCTATTTTAATGTGGACCGAGATTTATTTAAAACAGCTTATGTGGATGTTTTTTTCTTTGTTTTTGTTTTTTTCTGAAGAAGAAAAATCCTGTTTTTAGAAATACCCGCCTAAGTGCGGACTAGGCCAGAGTGTTAAAATATAAAACTACTCAGATATTTGCTAAAATGTCGGCACAAGGCGATCACAAGCAACAGATGTCAACCCACACAAGCCACCCACTTTCAGTGCAGACAGGAAGTTAAAAGACTACATAACAGAGTTTGAGTATTAGGATGAAACACACAGTGTCAGTTCATTCCTGTCATCATTTGCATTATTTTATGAAACTGTTCACATTCCGCCTTAGCCATGCAGATGAACGTTCTTCACTCATTCACATCTGATTTATGACATGTGAGAGGTGACCAGAAACAAACAGCAGTGACGCAGAGAGACGTTTGTTAAACCAGTGAACTAATGAAATGTAATGAACGCTCTTGTCTGACCGATGCTGTTGTGAGAAGCTGCTCAGTGGTTTGCTGTTGCATGTTTCATGTTCCTTATTAAGACCTATAACGTCTCTCCTAATTGTTTCCCATCCTTCGACCCTCAGCGTACCTGCTGCTGAGGCTCCAGGCATTGTTCGGGAGTCGAGGACTGACATACAGTCCATGCAGCCACACACAGATTTTCATAAACAGTGCAATCCCGTCGAGCAGACTGGCAGCTCGGCAGCCTGCCTGTACATGCCTGCTCTGCGCTGCTGTCACCACACCTTCAGCCTCAAACAGCACAATTACCCTGCACTCAGTGACAGAGTTCAAGGCCGGCAGTGCTGTTCAGCGAGGCTCGAAGCTGATTTATTCTGATGAGTCTGTCGACATTATCAGTTTGGTCCTGTGCAGCGCTATCTGATGTAAACACACAAGGATGAAGTGATCCTATTATAACTCTTACAAAAGTGTCTCACAAAAGCAAATACACAGAACAAGTGGCATAAAAATTAAAAATAACAAAGGCAACATATACTTCTCACAACTACAGCCATAATTATATCCTTATAGAAGACTGTAAGTGTAAGGAATTGTGTCATAAAATAACTATCAGTGTCAAGTATGATTCATAGATCTCTGTGAGAGAGCAGAGAGGGTTCTCCTTAAATGATGATCACCGCTTGTAAATTTGCTGGAGTTCAGAGGAATGAATGGCAGCAGAAAATGGAGCGAAGCCTGCAGAGGAATGCAGAAACCCACCTAACCACCTCCCACAGGCTGCCGGGAGAGCAGGCACACACATGCGACCCGACCGACCAGCCCCAGGAGGAGGTGGCACTGTGCACGTCAGCTACAGAGTCGCACTGTGTGTTCGCCTCGGCGGGGACTCAGAGTCGCTGCAGTCTGACTGCTCCTACATTCCCCTACATTACATACTTAAATGAATAATAAAATATTCCAGTTTGAGCTGATATTCACCTGTGGGCTTAAAGTTACCTGTAACTTTTATTTTTTTCTTATCTCTGGAGATTTCTCAATAGTTCTACTAGTATGTTTATACATGCTCTGGTAGCTTCAGAGTCAAATAGCAGTTTTCTACTTTATTCATTTATGTATTTTGAATATTTTAGTATCACTGTACTAGCTTACATGTGTGGTATTCAAGTACTGATAATTTGTTGGGACATTTATGTTTTGATAGAAAAAAAAGTATTTTCAAAGTGTAGAATTATTCAGTTTCACAGTTATTTTTTTCTTGTCCTTTACAAGCAAATGGACACATTAACTTTTACCGGCTGCATTCAAAAAATCTTAATTCTTCTGTTAGATCTCATAACAAATTTCTAAAATCATCTCATGGTCTGATAGTCACACGAACAAAAGCAGTTTTTTTGGTTTGTGATAGCAAGACAAAAGCGAGAGGAGACCTGTGAACTGACGAAAAATTACATCTGTCACCAACTGTTATTAACTTTTTGTCCTCAGGCTGGACGTTTATATTTTTGTCACATTTCCACGTGCCATTAAAGTTATGCATAAAACTTCACGTGCAAAATGTAACCTCCAATCAAGAGTGTAAACTTTCACCATCGCAGTCTGCGCCTTCCCAAAAAACAACATGTGCTTCTTCACTTGGTAACTTTTTTAAGGCTCTTAGCGGGGGGATGTCGCTGGTAAGTTATTAAGTCCAACACACACAAACACACACACGCGCGCGCGCGCGCACACACACAGAGTGAGAGTGATGGTTAACAATTAACCTAAGCGGCCGCTGGTGGGACAGAAGAAGATGGGAACATGTGAGGATGAGGAGCAGGAAGAGGTCAGGTGAGTGATAACTGCGGCTGTGACACAGAGTGAGGATGCGGTTCACTTTCTAAAAGCAGGGACTAAAGAAACGTGGAGTCCAACTTACAGCCAGTTACTGGCGTTGGCAGACAGGAGCGCGCAGCAGAGCATCAGGACGCAGCGCAGAACATATTCCTCGGTCATGTCGAGAGGCAGAGGGGGGAGGCCGGTGAGAGCTGAAATAATCCCGAGGTGGACACGGGGTGGGCGGCGAAAAACAGGCAGCGGCGGGGTCCGCAGAAGGCTGTTAATCCATTGTCCCGCATCCAGTGGGTCATCCAGCGGGGAGGCGCGCAGCTTCACGGTCCGTCCGCCCGCTTCTCCCGTCCCTCCCTCTGCCGCTCCGCACTCAGAAGGGACGGGGAGAGGGGCGAAGAGGGATGCTAAAAATACGGTCAAGACTCTGGTGCCGCTCGGGCTGAATCGGAGCCTTCTTCTTAATCAGCTTGTTTGCTTTCCTCCTCAGCTGCGCGTTAACGCCAGTCGAAAGAGCGCGTGGAGCGAGAGGCGGTCAAATGAAAACTAAATGAAGAGCTGTCGGAAGGCTCTTCCTCCTCTCTGGAGGCTTATCACCCGCTGCCGGTTCCCGTTCGTAGACCAGCGGGGCTCCCCTGTCAGCGCGCCGCAGGCTCTCCAACCTTCCCCCGACACACGCACACACACTGTGAGCGTAAATACGCACGAGCCCTCCTCACACACCACCGTCTGTCGGTGAGTCTGGCAGGGGAGAGAGTGTGTGCCGACTTAAGTTGAGGGGCGGTGCGAGGACATAGAGGTATGGCAGCGAGATGGGAGTTTTTTGGGGATGAAGGAGGCGGGTTTAGTGCGCTGCGAAGGTGTGTGTGTGTGTGAGTGTGAGTGTGTGTGAGTGTGTGTGAGAGAGTGTGTGTGTGTGTGTGTGTGTAGACGGGACAATGTGTGTGTTTTAGGGGTCTCCTGGGAGGATGCAATAGCACAGC
>JAPQLA010000012.1:27142091-27153063 GCA_029822935.1 Naso vlamingii | reverse complement strand
TCTTACTCACTGACTCATGTTAGTCTAAGAAATGTCACAGGGCATGAGGTGCACACACACACACACACACACACACATACACACGGACCTCGAAAACACATGTGCGCACCCAGGAGCCGTTTTGACAAGTGAGAGCCCTCAAAACTGTAATAACACTGAGCTACTCCCTATGAATCATTACAATATCCAGGAACAGACAGCGTGTGTGTGTGTGTGTGTGTGTGTGTGTGTGCGCATGCCTATATAGTGTGCATGCCACACACTGTGTATCAATCATAAAGGGGGTTGACAAGAATTTCGTGGGAACTGCAAAAGCAGGGTTGACACCTTTCACTGAAGTGAAACCAACCAACAAGAATTAATAAAATGAAAACTCAGGCACACATCACTGTAGATCAGACAGAAACACACATATGCGTGCGTACACACACACACACAAACATATGCAGGTTACTTTTGGGGAAGTTACTTGTATTTACATTTGTATTTAATTTCTTGAGAATTACCCTAACATTAACTACTAGAACAGGCTAACAGGCAAAATTGAACTCCAACCTAATCTTAACCTCTGAACCAAAAACTTGCAACCCCTAACCTTACCCAGCACCATAACGCAAACATGTGTGGTCCCCCTGCAGCTAACCTTGACTGGCTCATCTCTTGCAACACAGAGCAGGCAAATTTTAACATCTTTAACTGTCAGAATAGCCTTCCTACAATTTCAATTGCACACTTAATATTACTATATCACTTTAGAACTCTCTGTATACAGACTATGCATCCTATGTAACTGTTTAAAATAATAATAAATAATTTTTTTTTTTAAATCTAAGCACAAAAGCCTAGTTATAGGGGCGGGGCTGGGTTAGACTGTGGGGCATAGCCTGCTTTACATGACAAAACTTGACATTAACCTAATGATAAAAATATATTTTATTTTTAACGCATTTTACATTTGAAACAAATCTTGAAGTGCTACTGAAATACAAACACAAGCAAGAACATTTAACAAAACAGCCAGCAACAATACAAAACAGTTAAAAACAAGCATCAAACTTTTTAAACAAACCACGGGACAGCAAACAGTGTGACACCTTGGGACAACGTGCTAGACAGTCCGTTCTGTCAGGGGTTCCTCAGAGGTGGCGCATCAGACTCGAAGGCCCTTACCCCCAGTACAGAGTTTAGTCCTGAGCGGGGGTGGGGTAGGGGTGTTGTTGTTGCCAGAGTGGAGGTTTTTCCGCCGAGGTCCGGGGTGTGAGAAGTTCCTCGAGTGAGGCAGGGTCATTACTGTGGATGCACTAATGAATGAGAAGTGAGATTTTCTGGATTTTGTATTCAATTCTGAGGTGGATGGGAACCAGTGAAGTGTAAGAATAATGGGTGTGATGTCTTCATTTTTCTCCACCCTCATCAGGATCCTGGCAGCGCTGTTTCGCACATATTGGAACTTTTGGAGGCTCTTGCCAGGGATCCCGATGAGAAGTGTATTGCAGTAATTTAGCCCGGAGGAGACAAAGGCGTGGACAAGCTTTTCTGTGTCGGTAAGACTGAGGGAGGGATGGAGTTTTGCAATGTTTCTGAGGTGGTAGAAGGAGGTCTTTCATAGATGTTTAACGTGGGCCTCAAATGACAGATGAGGGTCAAACTTAACAACAAGGTTTGTGACTGATGAGTAGAGTAGAATGTTGTTGACAGAGAAAGATATGCCAGTGATGTTTGTGCAGTGTTGTAATGTAACAAAGTGCAAATACTTTGTAACTGTACTTAAGTAGAATTTTGCAGGTTTAGCGAATTAGTGCTCTTAGATTGCAAGTTTGAGTCAAAGTCACTGAAATATTGGCATTCAAAAACTCCCCGTCCAACCTGAAGAAGCACACTGAGGCAGGTTCAATTAATATTAATTCAGTGAATCCACAATGACAAAGTTATTTAACGTTAGTTAGTTTTCAGAAGCCTGTTCAGATGTCTGGCTAAAGTGATGGCCAGGCTAACGTGTGCTAGCTAATGTTGCTGATTAGCCTGCATGCAAACACAAAGTTGCTCAGCAGTCCTAGACTGTAAACAACTAAGAGGTTCGCACATATTTGATGTGTTGGCAAGTGCCCCGAATGACATCCACTCTGAGTTTGAAATTTGGGGGAAGATTGTGCAAACAACAACAGACAATGGCTCCAACTTCATAAAAGCGTTCCAAGCTTTTGGTGAAGATGAGAACAGCAATGCAGTTGGAAATGATGGTGTTCTTGGTGATGCATCTAAACCAGGAGAGGATATGAAGGATAAAGAGGGGGATGAAGAGGTGGAGTTTTTTGATGTGTCAGCACTTCTGAATGAAGATGATTGTTTAGAGTTCCAGCTCCCACAGCACCAGCGCTGTGCTTGTTACCTACTCAGCCTAATAGCTATGGTTGATGCCATGAAAGCAACATCCAAAGGGGCATACCAGCAAGTGTACCGTTCAACATTTGGCAAGTGTAATGCATTTTGGAACAAATGTGGAAGATCCATCGTTGCAGCCGAAACTTTTGATGATGCTTGCTCCTTCCAGCTGCTGCACCCAAATGCTTCCAGGTGGAACTCTTTGTTCCAGGTAGTGAAAAGCCTGCTGAGAATAATGAAAGAAAAGCAGGAGGGGGCCATCAGAGTCATCTGCATCAAATTAAAGGTTCTGATGTAAGTAAAAATTCTGTGTGTTTTGTTTTATTTCATCACAATTGAACATGACTCTTGAATGCCTCTGAACTGTTGATTTCTTTTCCCCATCCTTTTGTGGACACTAATAACTTTCACTCATCATTGGTCAAGTCAGAGTCAAGTTGACACCTAAGTACTGCAAGCGTCTGCTGGATGCTCTGCAGGTAACATTTATTCTTGTGTTTATTTTCTATTGTCTTAACTATTTAATGATTAATTTTAATTATATTTAAATGTCCATCTATCCATTGTCATCAGGTCGTGGTGGCAGCAAGCTCAGTTGGGCACTCCAGACATCCTTCACCTTGGCAACACTCACCAGCTCCTCCTGGGGGATCGCAAGTCATTCCCAGGCCAGATGAGATATATAATCCCTCCAGTGAGTTCTGGGTCTGCCCGGCATCTCCTCCCAGTTGGACATGCCCAGAAAACCTCCAAAGGGAGGCATCCAGGACACATCCTAACCACATGCTGGAACAACCTCAGCTGGCTCCTTCGATGCAAAGGAGTAGTGACCCTACTCCGAGCTCCCTCCGGATATTAGAGCTTCTCACCCTATCTCTAAGGCTGAGCCCAGCCACCCTACGGAGGAAATTCATTTCAGCTGCTTGTATTCGTGATCAAATCCTTACAGTCACGACCCACAGCCCGTGACCATAGGTGGGGATTGGAACGCAGATGAACTGGCAAATTGAGAGCTTTGTCTTCCGGCTCAGCTCCTTCTTCACCACAACGGTCCAGCACAGTGCCCGCATTACAGCTGATGCCACACCAAGCCACCTGTCCATCCCACTCCAGCTTCCAATCACTCACGAACAAGACCCCAAGATACTTCTACTCCCTCGCCTGAGGCAGGAGCTCATCTCCCAGTCAGAGAGGGCAATCCATCATTTTCTGGCAAAGAACCATGGCCTCGGACTTGAAGGTGCTGACCCTCATCCCAACCACTTCACACTTGGCTGCAAACCGCCCCAGTGCCTGCTGGAGGTCACGGGCTAAAGAAGCCAACAAAACCACATCATCTGCAAAGAGCAGCAATACAGTTCTGAGGTTCCTGAACCAGACACACTCCTGTTCCTTGAGATCCTGTCCGTGAATATCATAAGCAGGAATAGAGACAAGGGACAACCCTGGCTGAGTCCAACACCAACCAGGAACGTGTTTGACTTTGTGCCAAGTATGCGTACACAGCTCTTACTTTGGTTGTACAGGAAACGAATAGCTCGCAGCAGCGGCACCGATTCCCCATACTCCCGCTGTACCCTCCACAATACTCCCCAGGGAATATGATCGTAAGTCTTCTCCAAGTCCACAAAACACATGTAGACTTCATGGCCAAACTCCCATGAACCCCCCAGCAAACATGCAAGGGTAAAAAGTTGGTCCATTGTTCTGTGGCCAGGATGGAATCAGCATTGTTCCTCCGAAATCTGAGGTTTGACAATCGGCCGGAGCCTCCTTTCTAGCACCCTGGCATAAACTTTACCAGGGAGACTGAGAAGTGTGATACCTGATAATTGGAGCACATCCTCCAGCCCCCTTTCTTAAATATGGGAAACACCACCCCAGTCTGCCGCTCTAGAGGTACTGTCCCTGACTTCCATGCAACACTAAAAAGGCGTGTCATTCAAGACAGCCCAACAATGTCCAGAGCCTTCATCATCTCAAGGAGAATCTCATCCACCCCTGGCGCCTTGCTGCAGTGGAGCTTCTTGACCACCTCAGTGACCTCTGCCAGGGATATGGATGAGTCTTCCGACTCTGCCTCCTTGCAGAGGACGCTCTAGTAGGGTTCAGGAGCTCCTCAGAGTGTTCCTTCTACCGTCCGATGACATCCCTAGTCAGGGTCAGCAGTTCTCCTTTCGTACTGAACACAGCCTGGGCTAAGCACAGGTTTCCCTTCCAGAGCCGCTGGATGGTTTGCTAGAACTTCCTTGAGGCCGACCCAAAGTCCTGACTGAAAGTCCTTCTCCATTTTCAAATTTCCTTGTTGCTGAAATGTGCTATACAAGTAAACCTCCCTTGCAGGCGGGAATCAAAAATCATTTTGGCCCCATGTCAGGAGACCCTGAGTTTATCGTAGCTGCGATTTTGCTTCTAAAATTCAGAACAACGTGGACAAAGGATGAATCCGTAATCAAAGCAGGAAGAAAATCATGGAGATAGTGAAAAAAAAAGTGTATATTTTGACACATTTTAATATTGGCACTTCACAAATAAAGATGTTGATTGCTGAATCCCTCAGCACAACAAATTTACCCATGAGTACAAATAAAGAAACCTTGAATTATGGATGTATAGATTGTACTTAAAACTGAAATAACAAACCTTAAATTAAAACTTAGTTTTGGGGTCATGACATGTTACAGAGTTGCATTAGTTCTATAATTTATATTTTCATCAATTGACGACATCAGGCAGCACATGGAAGAACCTGCCCTGCAGCTAGGTGATATCAACCAGTCCAGTTCATCTAATGAAGATGACTTCTTCTCTACCCTGCGGTCTTCTCAAGCACAAATGGCTCCAAACAACTGGATGGATATTCGGCCTGTTCAGCAGATCACATGGACTAGCTGAAATCCTCCAGCGGTGTGCAAGCTTTCCATAAGGCTGAACACTCCTCTACCTGCCTCAGTGGCCTGTGAAAGGCTCTTCAGCATCACAAGACTTGTCTTCAGTCCAAGGAGAATGAGACTGAATTCTTGCTACTTGAAAGCACAACTCCCTCTGAAGATGAAGGAGAGCTTTTCAGTTTCAACTAATCACTGGGTTGTTACCAGCTGCTGGAAATAGGTGTCCTGTGTGCATTTAGCAGAGGTCCTGCCTCCAGCCCCTAAAATAGTTGGAGATGTTTGCCCTTCCAGCTGGACAAATTCTGTGAAAGAAGAGAAAATTTTGTCACCATCTACTCGCTCTCATGCCAGTTAAAAGACAGGTGCAGTTTGTCCATATAACACTCAGGGAGGTTGGCAGTGCTACTGGAGAGAAAGCTAGTCACAATTGACTTAACTTGTTAAGTTGCTTTCTCTTGGGAAGTGTCCCTATGTGTTATTAGTAGGTGACAGAACAGAACAGAAGTTTAATTTTTGGGTGAACTGTTGGAAGCCATAATAAAATTCATAAATAAAATTCGAACTGTTCACTTTAAAAAAAAAAATGCTTTTACTTTTGCTTTCAATACTTAGGTACATTTAATATCAGAAAATTGTTTTTGATACTTAAAGGGAAGATGAAATATGGAATAATATGAATGTACTTTGTTTAATTTTTAGCTAAGGTTAAGATATGGCACCGCATTCAAACTTTAGATTTATCCGGTATTGCTAGAAAACCAGGAAGTAATTCACTCTTTCGCCAATAGGGTGCATCCATCTTTACACAAGCTAAGCAGTGACGTCACGGGTATGGTTCTGGTTCTGCTTGTGGGGAGGACATACATTGCATCGCAATGAGGATGAACCTTCCTAGCTGTTTTGATGGACAAATTGGAGTTTGGGATTACTCATACGAACATGAAAACACAAGAGAGGAACCATTACAAAGGGGGTGAGAGGTAAACTTGGTGAAAAGTTATTTTTCCCAAGGCAAGACTAACTTTATCATCTCTTAATGAGGAGGGTGCTCTTCGTTTCCAAAATAACTTTAACATTACTGCGTTACTGCATTACCACGTTACTTTAGAAGCAGCAAGATCTTGGTGTCTTGGTGAAGTGGTGTCTTCATGTTAGGAATAAAAAGACTGTTTTGTTCACTGACAGCTTGATGGACACATATTTACTGACTCAAGTCAACGGCTTGATTAGGCTTAAGTTTGCTACATTAGTTGCTGACATTGTAGTTACATTATAGTATGCCAGTTAACAATCTTTCAAATCAATGTTGAGAACCGACACCTTAATGGAGACAAGTTAAACACACTCATCTACTGTCTACTGATTTAAATGATTAACATTAGTCAGCTTAACCTTAAAGTCACCATGATCATCAGCAGCTAATGTAGCTAACGTTAGTCTAATCAAGCAGTCGGTGTGGGTTAGTAAACATGCATCCATCTATTTGTTAGTGAACAAAGCAGTCTTTGTATCTTGACACCACCAAGATCTTGCTCCTTCTAAAGTAACATAGTAACGTAGTAACATTAACGTTATTTTGGAAATGAATAACTTCCTCCTCCTAAACAAAATTGGCTTATAATTTAGATGACAAAGTTAATCTCGCCTTGGAAAAGATAACTTTTTACCACATTTACTTCTCATTATCTTTGTTATAGTCCCTCTCTTGTGTTTGCATGTCCATATAAGTAATCCAAAACTCAAATTTGTCCATCTAAACAGCGCAGAACCAATGATGTAATGTGTGTTTCCCTCATTGACAGTAGGTCCCCTGCAAGCAGAATCATACCCCTGATGTCACAGCTTAGCTTGTGTGAAGATGGCTGCACCTTGTTGGCGAAAGAGTGAATTACTATCTGGGTTTTCAGCAATACTAGGTAAATTTAAAGTCTGAATTCTGTGCCATATCATACCTTAGTTAAAAATCAAACAAACTACATTCATATTGTTCCATGTTTCATCTCCACTTTAAGTACAGTAACTGTTGGATACTTAAAGACTTTTACTTAAGTTATATTCTAAAAGGTGACTTTAACTTCTACTAAAGTCATTTTCTGTAAACATACAGTACTTGCTCTTTTACTCAAGTGTCATTTTCAAGTACTTTATACAAGACTGTGGGTGTGGACTGCAGCTGGTGTGAGGTGCCAACTAAAATGGCTTCAGTTTTAGAGCTGTTAAGTTGCAGGAAGTTGTGATTCATCCATGCCTTTATTTCCTCCAAGCACGTAGCGAATGTGGATGATTGTACGGCTGCAGAGGAGGTGGGGTCGGTTTTGAAGTATAGTTGCATGTCATCAGCATAGCCATGGAATGATATTCCATACTTTCTGATGACGTAGCCAAGGGGGAGCATGTAGGGGTCCAGTGCACATGTGGAGGGTTTCATCTTGTGAATGATGTCCTCAATCTCTTGCTTTGTGGTGCCAGCAAAGTAGGGTAGGTTCTGGGAGATCACTGGCACAGAATTATCAGTTGCCTGGAGAGAGGAGGGACTAGAGAGAGAGAGACAGTCAGACAGAGGAGTGGATAGTGTCCACTTTAGTAGTTAAAAAGGCAATGAAGTTATTACACTGCTTCTCATGTTAGTGTGAGAGGATTTGTGGTTTAAGGAGGTGATTTGTGGTGGAGAAAAGTTGCTCGGAGTTGCCCATTGTTGATGATGTTGGAGTGGAACTACCATCTTGCATTTGTGAGTGACTTAGAGTTAGTCTTTTGATGCACATGGTAAGCCAGTTTTTGGACAGTGACTCCTGAAGCTGTGAAATTCCGCTCAAGAACATTTCCAGCTGCCTTCATCAGTTAACCATGTGGCAGAGCGCGAGAAGGTAACTGGCTTTTTTTTTTTCAGGGGTGTAAAAGGTCCAGGATACTTTTAAGGCTACTGTTGTAGAAGTCCACTGATTCATTGGCCAATCAAGAATGTGCAGAGGTGGAGAGATTCTAAAGGTCCAAAGTCAAGGAAACTGAGTTAATGTCTTTAGGTTTTATGAAACACATTATGCGTTTAGGCTTTGCCTTAGGAGACAGTAATGGCAGCTCCATTGAAATGGCCTTGTCATCAGATACACCCAGGTCATAAACTTGGACTTCGTTGATGGGGGCAGAGTCAATGATGACCAGGTCAAGGGTGTCCCCCCTGGTGTGGTGTGCGTGGGGATATCAACAAACTGAGGTTGAGACAGTCCAGTAGTAGTAGAAACTCAGTGGCAGAGTGACAGTGACCTATGCCTGTATGTAGGCACGAAGATGCTTTTAGCTAAATGCTAATGCCGGCTAAACTATGACAATGTTAACATGCTGATTTTAAGCAGGTGTAGTGTTTACCATGTTCACCATCTTTATCTAGCATGACAAACCACCAAGTACAAGCACAAGTAGGAATATTTAAACTTTCACAGACATTTGGTGATCAACCAAACTATTAGGGTTGTGTCAATAATCAGGGCATGAATGTATGTTCATGCCCTAGTTATTAAAACAATAAATCAGAAGTTACTCAGCAGCTACTTGGTACTTGAGTAGATTTTCATTAAATACTTTGTTACTCCTACTCAAGTAATTATTTGAATGACTACTTTTTACTTCCACTTGAGTCATATTATTCTAAAGAAACAATACTCTCACTTGAGTACAGTTTTTGACTACTCTACCCAACTCTGCTTCCATCTACCCATCTCTCCTTGGCTCTTCATAACATTAACAATTTTGCTTTATTAAAATACGAGAGAGAAGGCGAGTGAGCTGAGAGCATGAGTGGGTGACAGAGAGACAGCGCTGGAAAGCTTGAATGACAGAAATACAGCACAATTTTTTGATTCTTTCACAGCGGTTAAAAACCTATAATTCAATATTGTGCCGCAAGCAGCAATACCCTTTGTCAGTCAGCTCGTTTCGAATGGACACTGTAATGTTCAGGTACTCTCAAGTACTCTTCTGCAGCTCTGTCAATAGCAGCAACAGTTGTTGAAATGACATTGTGAGGCACATTCAATCTGAAAACAAAGTGCACTGTTGTGCTACAGCAGACAAATGTTTCTTGAAAACACAAAATAAGCACGGGCAGTGGGTAAGTGAGAAAAAGGGCTTCATCAGTCTGTGTGGAAATTGACCCTTTACTGAGCGCCACTCTCGAATGCAAGCAGGTCAATCAAAGTGTAGACCAGAGTCTGATAACTACATGGTTTTGCTCCACTGAAACTTGGTGCCACATGGCCAGCCCGTTGTTCCACCAACCCATTGTTTTGCCGGCTCATTGTGCCACCTGCATGTTGTGAGATGCACCAATATTACAGACATCCAGTTGCTCACTGCCTCCTCCATTCCTTTCAAGATTATCATGAACGGAGAGAGATGGCTGCTCCTTTAGGCTGTTTGCATGGCTTCATGACTTCCATTTATTTGTACAGACTAACCCAAACCCTTACCCTTACCCTAACCTCAACCGATTTATGCCTTATCCTAACCTTAACCTAACTTTAGTTCATACCTTGCCTCTAAACTTGATGCCACACCGCTGTTCCGCCGGCCCGTTGGTGCATCTCACAAAATGCTGGCCGAACAATGGGTCAGCCCCTTGAAACTCATGCAATCTTTTCAGATTTTTGTTTTTTTTTAGGCTGGTTCTGTGTGTTTTGAGCACATCATGGTTAAACGTTGTGTCTGGGGCACTTTTAAAAGTGATGCTTGTTTTTCAGCGAGGTTTGAAGGAGATTTATGTTCTTTGCCTTTCAAAAATGCAACGCTGAAAAGTGTAACATTATGCTCTGGGCAAAACTGCTGGGTGTCCTCATTCCCAGTGGGACCCCTCACAGTTTAACAAGCACAGCAAACGTTGCATCTGCTCTGGTAACCCTTCGATAAATGTGGAAACCATGTTACATTGTTATTGGTGGATATTAGCTGCTTAATTTGAGTTACTTATAGCTATCAAGAGCCCTAGCAAGCCTGGTCAGCTAAGCTAAAGTCTATGGAGTCTGGACATTGCAGCTCTTAACAGTTTGCAAAGCTGGTAACCTGAACTCAAACCCAACCAAAAAGCACAACTTTCCTTTTAACATTAATATATAAAGAGATGTGTCCTCCGCTTGTTCCCTAAATGGGTCCTAAATCATCACAAGAGTCCTTGCTTGTTTGATGAATGAAGTGAAACACAAGTTGAAGCAGCTGCACTGTGATCTGTAGCTTTAGCATGTATCTTTGTATTCATAGCTCTAACCTGTTTTCACTGCTGAATCACTTGGACTTCCTGTATTTATCATTCAAAAGCATATTGCAGACTTCCTGTCTGCTTCTGTCTGAAATCGCTTTTTTTGTTTTTCCAAAAATTAGGCAATATTTCACCAGGGAGTGTAGTTAGTAACAGTGTGAACTCCATGCCAGCTTTGAAAGCTTGACGGACATAATAACATTAACTAAGTGGGGCATGGCTCAGTGAAGGGTCATTATGGTATGATTATGGTCCCATTAACTTCTTGCACATCCACTGTGTGGTATTGCCCCTGTATGGTAGCTGGTCTTTGGTGCTATCCAAGTTACGATTAGCGTCTGTGGATTTGGTAAAGTTTAAGATCCAGTCACCCAGTATTTCTTGAGACTGTGGTAAAGTTGACATCGGTTGTCAGGTCGTCTTTGTACTTAACTTTTAATTTGAAAAGTAA
>JAPQLA010000012.1:27035588-27047124 GCA_029822935.1 Naso vlamingii | reverse complement strand
CTGTTTCTTATGGATAAACCTGCGATCTGCGTGTGACAGCGGACCTGTGAGGATGTGAAGCTGACTAAGGAACATGAATTACCATCAAGTCCTGGCTGATCCTCTTGATGAAGCAGCTGTGGCGCTGTGCGTAAAAGCAACAGACTTTTTTTCTAATTTCGGAGACGCTTGTATTGTGTCAGCTTTAACACATACCAACTGTGAGCAAAAAACAAAACAGACGCTTTCTGCAACATGTTGAACTCTCTCTGCAGTGTCCATTATGAACCAGTCTGTGTTCTGAAATATGTGAAAAAGACTGAAACACTGGGAAAGGATCCATGAACTCAGCTTGACTCAAAAGGAGGCAAATTGCACTAAGCTGTTAAACTGTGTGGGTGCGTTAGCTCCGGCACATGATGAGCGCTGTGTGCTTTGTGAACCAGACGCTGAGACGGAGCAGATAACGGTGGAAAATGATGCGCAGTATTTGGCGTTAAAAGCTGTGCAGTTCAGTCTCGGTGAATCAGGCCCTCAGAGTCCCGCAGCACCTTTGCCTCAGAACGGTGAACATTCTACCGTTTATATTTTCAGTTCCTGACGCAGAAAGCCCCTCGCGGTGGATTTCTACGTCACATTGGCTCCGCCTTTTCATAACTGATTTTACAGAGCAGATTTCCATTTGAGCCATTTTCAAGCCATAAAATGCTGATTCTTATCAGTTTGGTGTGAAAGTCAGTATAAACACCAGCACTGATGTGTTTCATCAAAGTACAGTCACATAATTCAGTTTACACCTTAAAAAAAAAAAAAAAGGCTTTAAAAAAAAGTGTTTACTACCTCTTTAATCACAGTTTGGTAGTGGCTAGAGCGGAATGCATTGACTTGTGCTAGCATTAGCATTAGCATTAGCGTCATCACCGGGTTCACAGGCAACCCGCTTGCCAGTTAACAAAGAAGGTTGCTGTTTTGAAAGATTCCACCCTGGAACCCGGTTTCAAACGTTTGCGGTTTCAGGGGTGCCAGCACGCCGTTGTCATGTACAAGGAAGGCCGAAGCACGACAAAAGTGTTTCGTTTGATGTGAAAACT
This sequence comes from Naso vlamingii, assembly GCA_029822935.1. Taxonomy (NCBI): domain Eukaryota; kingdom Metazoa; phylum Chordata; class Actinopteri; order Acanthuriformes; family Acanthuridae; genus Naso; species Naso vlamingii. The sequence goes on along the minus strand of JAPQLA010000012.1, from coordinate 27,046,054 downwards.
TTCCCCATGCCAAATGCCCCTTAGCTTGAAGAAGATTGGAGTTTTAAATAAAACTGGAGCTCACTGCTCTCTCTATCTGCCTCTCACTTGTTCAAACAAACACCATCACTGCTGTTGCTGCTGCTGTGCTGATACATTCTGAGGTGTTCCAGAACTTTCTAATATCCTGCCCTAAAGAGGCAATGAGAGCCATACACCACACTAACACACACGCACACACACACACACACACACACACACTCACACACACACACATATTTAGATTCAGTTTTATTAGTGTGTGTAAAGGAGATAAGGCATTCCAGGCTGAGGAGCAGGAGTGAGGAGACGAGGGGGAGGAGAGTTCAGGAGACTGGGATTTATGCTAATAAAGATGTTTGGGAGCAGCAAGAACTCATGTCTGCTGATGGATTATGCAGGAATGTCCAGCTATTCTGGTTTTAAAAAGCTGCTCCACGATGAATAATCAGCAGACAGACATCAAATTTTCCCTTTAAACCCTCTCTGCAATCTTTCAGCTGTCCTGAATGCACTGCCCCGACGTCACAACTTTATTTTAAGTTCAAGGCCGGTGATGACTGTCGTTTTGTTTATACATTAGGTTTATAGGTCAGTAAATCCAAAAGAGCATAATACAGAGGGGATAGAAGGTTTTTGAAGATAATTACCTAGGAAAAATGTTTTAAAAAAAAAAAACAAAAAAAAGTTTTCAGCCAAAATTGAATGTCCAGATTTGTACAGTTTCTGGAGTTGTGTTGTTTCTGCAGAATCTTCAGCAGACGGACCTGCAGTCATCAATACACTGATTTCACCAATGGATCAAAAAGACTGTGTGTAATGTCTGTCATTTTACCCAACATACATATAATAATCACCTCCTTTGCAGTTCCCCCTTAGATCTATGAGTTTAATGTCTTTTGCTCATTGTTTTTGTCTTCTGGCCCCAATGCTTTCATCAAACATTTACAGCAGCAGCAGGCAGAGGATTTTAGTGGGAAAAGAGATAAATCCTCCATACGCTAGCTGGCCAGCAATGGAGCATGAGACAAAGATAACAGCTACCTGATGGAAAAAGTTGTGCATGTAGTGGCTGAAGAGCCTGATATTTTTCTCAGGAGGACCAAAGCGGAGCATAAAAGAAATGTGAATATTGCCAGGTGGCCAAAAACACAAGTCCAAGTGAATTTTCCTCTGTGCTGAATTTTTAAAAAAGATGTAATTTACCAACATTTTATCAAATTAATGCAGCTTCAAAGCAGAAAGAGGTGCATTAGAGAAGTTTATGGAAGAATCCCCGTGACCTATAGCCTTGTTTCCACTGAGCGGCACGGTCTGGTTTGGTACGGTACAGTACGCTTCGGAACGGTACCCCTAGATCTGGTTTGTGTTTCCACTGCCGACTGTACCCTTATTTGGTGGGCGGTTCTGTGCTGCGCACCACAACAGCAATCTGCCGCAATTTTTTTTTTTCAGGTGAAAAATATTTTACCTGCACAAACCAGTGGAAATTTTATAAAGTGTTTGAAGACCCAATTGTTACCAAAGTGTATGTCATCATGCAGGAGAGGCAAATCAGAAATTTCACTGCCGTGCGTGTACGACATATACTGTATGCGTGACAAATTAATTCTCTTAAAACCTCTTCAAGATATCATATTGACATTTAAGGTGGGCTGGTTAATTAATGGCTAACTCATACACTGAGCAATATTTAAGAAACACCTTGATAGATGCATCTGAGCAGCTCAGTGAATGAAGTGATCTTTTTTTCTACCAGTAACATTAAACTTACGGCAAAGACTGAATGTCAAAATCAGCAAAGCATCCTTTCATTTTTGTTTCATGTTTTAAAATGCTACGGAAACATTACAGCCAGCGTTTAATCTCCACACAGATCATTGGTTCGTCAGTTAACTTCCCCTCTGACAGCTTAACGAGTCGGGCTCGCGGTGAGACCTGCCGGTCTGCTCGCTGCGGCTCCTCACAAGTCTGAAAACTTTGTGAAAGAATTTACAAACAAGCGTTATTTGGATAAACTGACTACATATTTGAAATCTACATGGTAACATTCTCACCTAAACAATATCTAAAACTTACTTAAGTGAGATATTAACATTTCTATAACAACACTTAAAAACAGCTTTTTGCCAGTGTGTGTAGCTCCTTTCTTTGGGATGCTTGGTACCCCGATGAAAGGGTCACCAAAAGTAGGTACGGCACAGTACAGTTATTTGGTACCCTTTTCACAGTGGAAACACAAAAAAAGCATACTGCACCAAATTAAACTGTACCGCTCAGTGGAAACAGGGCTTAAGATTTGCATTTTGGCACACAGAGTCTTCTGATGGCAGGATTTCATATTCCAAGAAGAGCGGATGTTGGGAGTCAGAAATAATTACCTCATTGTGGAGTTTCAGGTAGAGGACATGGGCAAAACATGTTGGGTCAAAGTGTTTGAGTCTCCAGCATTCCAAATTAACATGATTTTGCATGAATTTGTTTTAGAATTGACACCTTTATTAGCTTGCTGCATAGCGATGCATCTGAATCAGTGAGTCCCTGCATAAAAAAGCATACCGTACCATATCAAACCAAACAGTACCACTCAGAGAAAACACGGGTTATTTGCCACTTGTAACTTGCACTATATGCAAAGATCATCTGGATAAGGTGACAAAGAGGCAATGCTGCAGCTGAAACTTGCTGCAGAGGACTGTTGGTAGAATATTCAAGGACTTTCACTAGTGATAATGAAATTACCTACAGCTTATTTTACAGGTATACAATGCGGATGAGAGAAAAAAGGATGCAAGATGAACTATATTGCTATGTCAGTATGTTTTCCAATAAGAAGCAGATGTGATGAAAGAAGGGCAGAAATGAAGATGAAATAAAAGATAAAAACCAGTGATGAAAGGATGGATGTTGGAGCGTATCATGAAAGACACTGTTTGCGTGTCGTGGTCCCAGAGCGTGGTGAATTCAACCCAGCAGGGAAACCGAACGTTGGCTTCGTTTTGACTGTGAAGCAACAGAGCCAGATGTTGCAAAAGAGACATCAACTTAGAGAGAGAGAGAAAAAAAACCAAACTACTGTGCAGATCTGGGGGTTGACAGAGCTGGAATAAATAAACATGAATTAACATACAGTTTAAGGTTGTTTTCACCTGGTAATGAATGTGTGCATACATTACAAACCAGTGTAGGACCTCCGTTAGTGTACATATCTGTTTTTTCATCCTTGTGCATGTGTGAGACATCAGGAGCCCATAAAACTTGTCATCGCATCCGATTGATCTATCTGCATTCGTGTGACTCTTTCAGGACCTACTGCCACCATGGATGGAGCTGCGTGATTGGACAGGGACCAGGAAGTCATAATGGCCATGGAAACATTCTGAAATGAGCGTGGTGTCGTGAGATCTACAAAACTTCCCCGAAACCAGTTTCCTTCCATCCCCACGAGTGTTCCCAGTTAGTCTCCGTGATTTGTTATTCATCCTGGGTTTCTGCTGCCTTCAGTGATGACAAGAGAAGCCACAGAATGGATAAATAATCGCAGATGACTGGAACCGCACACACACACACACACACACTGATACTGCACACAAATGCACCCACGCACACACAAATCAGCATAAAGCATCGGTGAATTTGTGTGGAAATTAATGCAGTTGCAGTATACGTTACTTCCAAAATGCGAGAAGATCAGAGTGAAAATATCCCCAATATTTTAATAGTGCATCTACTCTGAGGTGGTAAGTTTGTGAGTGAATAAACACCAGTTTGGAAAGTTTTATTAATATGAGGATGAAGAACAGATGTTGTCAACAGCATTAAAAAATATGTGCATCATGATAGACACACACACACACGCTAAAAATATTCATGGTGAGTGTGCTGTTTGTCACAGTCGGTACGTCTACACGCACAGTTAATTCAAGCTCCAGTTAAAGCTCGACTAGGCCATTTATTTGGACCACTGTCCTTGTCCCAGTACACAAGTGCTACGGTAGACAGCGATATGTCCCGTTCATCTGGTTGCTATTTGACCCTCTTCCAGTAAGCCAAGCAAGCTAATATCAAGTTAGCAAGCGACTAGCAGAATCCATGTTGAACAGTGAAAACATGGACAACTTGTAAAGCACTGTGCACTTTGTATCTACGCTTTACTTTTGGTACAAATTAGATGCATGCTTCCGCTCGTGCTTACAGAATTCTTGTTTCTTTACTTGCTTTCTTCTACAAATTTATACTATTCAAGTTCAGAGTCAAAGACGCCACGGGGACTATTGATCATGTGCACATTGCTTAGACCGGTCTGGGTGCGGTTGAGGTGTATACATGCAGGAGCAACGTTGCATTCACATGGAATCAGGTTGATGCTAGATGGCAAACTGAATGTCATTTAAGTGGATGAAAGCAGGACCGTAAAATTTGATGAGGTCAACAGAGAATGCCGGAAGTGGTAACAGTAATGGCAGACGGCATTACCGTCCAAAATTAAAATATTTTAACTTTTACCGTCCTCCGCAAAGAGAACTTACACCCGGATGTTACATCAGATGCCTCATGTAAGGTGAAAACATGACCGATCTCGACAATGAGAAGGTTATTAATTTGGTGCAATAATACCTGCAGTTGTATTTATCACAGCCTGCAAACTGTCAAACGAGAAGCTACATGGAAGACAGCCAGCACAAAGCTGACTGTCCTCCAATTTAACTTTTACGTTAGGTTAGGCTTTAAAGCTGCATTTTACAGCTACATGTATAACTAGAAAAGTAACATAAAATAATAATTACAAAATAATTTCATCAAATTAATTTTATTCTTTGTAAACACCATGACTGACACAATGACATGAATGCAGCGTAATTTGACTCCCAATCACATTATTTGGATTTGATGTAGTACGATTTCAGTCAGACTAACATGTTTATGTGCATTTTAAAAGTGCGGTTCTAGCCCAACTAACAATAAATCAGCTTTCTCTGATGTCATGTAAACTTACTGAGTGTCACTTCTGATACTGGAGAACACAAAAGTCAGGCATGTTTGATTTGTACACATAATGGCTTTAACGCTGCACCAATCAATATTTTATTAAAATTGCTTCAGTGGTAAATGGCTGTATATCTGAAGTGCTTCATCCAAAGCACTTTACAATCAATAATTATGTGACAAATACAGCTGAAGAGTGTAAAACAAAATGCTAAGTGTTTGTTTCAATTAAACACTGCAGGGTAACGAGCCATCACATTATTCCCAGTGCGGCTGACTGCAGGCTGGCTTTTCTTGATCCCGGCCCAGCTGTGGAGGTGAGATGTTTTATAAACTAATAATCCTCTTATCTTGGTCATCTATTGTGCTGCTCTGCTCTCTTCACGCTACACTAAACCTGAAATACACACACAGCTCACCTGTGTATAACTGTGCATGCTCCAGCACCCTCCTTATCTGATGGTGCTGCGCTTTCTCTGATAGTCCTGCAAGCAGCAGGCATGTCGCTAACACACAGGTGGTAAGGAATCCAGGTATGAGTGGCAAAGTTTGTCTACTACTATCAAATCTAGGCTCATATGGACAAACTCGCTAAAACACTAAAATAAATTTTACCTTTGAACTTTATTAAAAATAAGACTGAAAGCAAAGCTCAAGTAGCATGCGAGAGTCCAGTGGTTGTAACTTAATGGTGGTAAGTAACTAAGTATAGGCAGTGCTGGCAAGTGACTAGTTACATGTAACAAGGTTATGTAATTTAATTACAAAATAAATGTAACTGTAATCAGTTATATTTACTGAGAAAAATGGATAATTAAATTACATTTACTTATGAAAATGTTAATTTATTACAAAGGGGTAATATCTGAATATTTTCTGTAAAAAGCTCAGGCTGTATGTCGAATAATATTCATCTTGTTGTTTTACATGTTTTGACGTGTCTTCTTTGTCATTTCCTGTCAAGGCCATTTAGTAAAGTTTGATGCTACTTTGATGCTTTTATGTTGGTTCTCTTTGAATTTGCAGCACCCCGCGTCTGCCGGTGAAATCAATCAATCACTTTGTTAGTGATCAGTGTTAAGTACCACTGATAAGGTTAACACTGCCTGTGTTTTTGTTTGTTTGTTTGAGAAAAAAAAAACCTGCCTGGTTTAAACATTTTAAAATGGTGAACAGCTGACAACATTCGTTGGAATTTTAGAAGAGTAATCAGAAGATAAACAAATGTAACATGTTACATCACTTTGGTAAAATAATTGAAATGGTTACATTACTTATTCCATTTTAAATAGGGTAAATAGTAATCTGTAACCTGTTATAATTCCAAAGTAACCTCCTCAGATCTGTTTATAGGCAACAGCAAGCAGGTCTGATTAAGATGAGTTCTCAGACAAGGAAAGTATGGCGATTTTACAAACATTCTGGGAATAATAGAAATTGTAGTGATGAGTCACTCTTATGGAAAAGAAACATAAAAATCATAAATAGGGAACATGTCACGAGAGACTGCTGATGGAAAAGTGAATACATTTCCAGGGAAGAGTTGAGAAACTGCATCAAACTGAGGTTGCTTCATCTCTGTTGTAATAAATGTTAAGGACAGAGCTGTGAGAACGTCCGTCTCTCTCTTGAATCAGCTGCTCTTAACCGAATCTGTGAGGAAATGACTAGTGAAAGGTGAGGTGCAGGGACCCTGCAGCTCTGTGCATTATCACACTCATCAGATGCTCGATGATTTGTAGTGGAGCAGCACATGAGGAACGGAGCCCTCATGTTGAATATCACCTTACTATAAACTACATGATAAATGCACAGGAGAGCAGAGGGGAGGGGGGAAGCACCACTTTATTCAGAACAGGTGGCCCTTCGTGCTAAGGCCGAAATGACAAGCAGCTGTGGTAGCTCACTTGCGCCAACACACACACGCAGACACACACACACACACACACTTTCTCGCGAAATCCCCAGTTTAACATGATTGTCTGTCAGCCTTTTCCTGTTTTTTAAGATGCTCAGTCTCTTTTTGTGCAGATCACCAAACCCGGCAGGACAGAACAACAAGCCTGTAATGCAATTGTTCTGTTGGACGGCAGGCAGTCTTACTTAAATGGTACTACGGCTGACCACACACTGAAGAATTTTCAAATCTTAACTAATGTTGAAAACGTGGGAGACCAAGGACATCAGGACAGTTTTAACTGATTTTTAACTTTATAATCCTCAGAACGCACAGACTACACGATTCAGCCAGACCGTTAGTAACAATTTCACAGTGGCAATTCCACAGAGAAGTGATCTCATAATAATAATAATAATGTTAGCAGTTTATGCTAGAAATTGTTGATACTTTGTTAGCATTAGCCCATTCACTCACCTGTTACGTCCACTGCGCCAGTTTCTGCCCTTGCCTTTCTCTTGTCGGCCCTGTTGTGGTTTGTCTTGCGTGAGACGGCACTCGGGTTGTTGCCATAATATCACAAGCTGGTCTGTATTTTTAATATTCCACTTGGCTTGGGGCACAGTTTTGTTTATGTTTGTTGCCATGTTTTAAGTAAGTACGCAACATCCGGTTGGTGACATGTCCCAGTCTGCTCACTCTCATTGACTACTGTGAGTATTCTGTCGGAGGCAGCCAGATCAGGAGTCGTTGAGGATTATTTGGACAAATAGTCAATTGCGACAAGCCTTGAGTCAGGCCACGCCCCCCCGATCACGCGTGCGTGTGTGTGTGTGTCTAATAAATCATAGGAGCTAAATACAAAATTTAGCCTTATTAGACTTCAGGAAAAAAACATTTTTTGCTGTAAAGAACTTGTGGCGTATTGGCTTTTAGAATGGAACGTGATGTCATAAACCCTCTCTGTTGTTAACAAGCTTCTCAGTTTCTTTGTTTTGGTAGCTGGGACGGCGGCGCGTTTATGCTAGTTCATATGAACCATGGATGTATTATTGAAGAACTGGATACAGGAAGCACCCCCGATTTTGAAGCCAAAAAGACATGCTGGCCAAACCGTGGTACTGCAAGTATGCCGTTGGTCACGTGCTTCCATGGGACCCAAAAAGACTTTTTCCCATGAGCCAACATTATGAAAGAGACGTCGATGACTCAGCAGATAAATCGTTTGTGGGTACATAAACTTATTAGTTTAGACTTTTTAACTGCCCTTATTGAAATCATTGTGTTTTCTTCTTCAGTTTATTTTTTTTTGCCGAGTTCTGGCACATTATCCTCGGCATCGTGAAGGTGCATCAGAGCCACAGGACCGAGCCTCTCTGCACGTTCACATGCCCAGACGCGGGTGTAGCCGCAATCTTCTGATGTATTTGCTGAACTTTTTCATGTCTGTCTTATGAAATAACAGAGTCACCCATGCACTGATGCAGTCACGTTAATATTAATAATGTTTTCATTCTGTTTACTGTTTATGAGAAGCCAGTTATGTTTTGATTGTTTATTTTTCCGATCCTGAGTAAGCTTATATGCCAGTAATTCATGTCAGCTAGCCTTTGACTGTTGGCCTAAATATAATCTTGTTGCAGTTATTTATTTTATATAACATGTTAAAATTTCACCTATTTGAGTTAATTTGCTTCATGAACATAATGATTGAATCTACTGATTTAGATAGGATTTATCTATAAATGTAAGAGTTGAGTTTTTAGCTCAACTGACAGAGAAGCTCATTTACTGATGAACAGACTGTCAACAAAACAAACCATTAGGCCCAAACTCATTTCAAGCCAGCCAATAATTAAACTGTATGATTAAAATCTATAAGGCAAGACTACACAGTCACAAGTAGGATGTGGGACAGCATCGATAGTAATAAACGATGTAGGTCTAATGATGCAACATCATGATACAAAAATGGTTCACAGTGGAAAAAAACTATGAGCCTAATATAACTGCAAGTATAAAGGAGAGTTAAAACTTAAGAGAGCACAAAACCTCAATCAACCAATTTTAATTGTTTATAGCACGGGTAAAGTTGTCTAGCTTTTTTCATCTGCTGTAGGATAACTTTTCTGTTTTGTTCTCATTAATAAAAATAAATAAATTAAAAACAGGAGATTATTGCGTAGCTTTGATTATTACATATTATAGATGTATACCATACTGTGATATTTGTATAGTTTTGAAGAATCACCAAGAAACACTAGTGACTGAAACAAATTTATTTAATGTATACCACACAGCTGGAAGATGGATGATTTCACAGACGTAAAGATGAGCCCTTCATGCACTCCACTGAGGTTTGGGATGCCTGTGGAGAGAAAAGTCATCAGTACTGAGAGTGACAATACTGGGAATAAATGAGACAAAGACAGATAAACAAGCTATGTTAAAAATTTAAACAGAAGGTATGAGCTAACGTACAATTAGCATTATAAAAACAGTGTAGACATCAACACAATATATATTCCTAGGCTGTATTAGGATGGTAGACTAGGCTAAGTTACTAAATGTAAATCAAACCAATAAATGCAATCAAAGACCAACCAGCTGGCCAGTCAAGAAGTTGGTTTCTACTTTGTAACATTAAACCCATGAAATGTAACGTTTTATATAACTTTACTCAGTGAATTTATAAAGTTAACTACAGTTATCCGTAGCTTTGCGCAATAACCTACTAACGTTAACGTTACACTTCATTTGATCAATATTAACTTACCTTCCATGCATGGACACCAGAAATACCATCAGACGTGAAGTTAGTAATTATCTTTTAAATTAACATTATAATTTATGTAAATCTGCTGCCTCAATCACTGTTTGCAGCGGCTCCGTAAGCAGGCTCATGAACGCGCAGCTACGACCATGGAAACTGTTGAGTGAGCCCAGGAGAGCCCAAGTGGTAGTTCAGCGGGTTTTAATGAAAAGCTACTGTGCAATCTCGGCTCCTTTGGGGCTACGGAGCGTGCGCAGTATGGTGTTTCTCAGGCCCTGAAGTCACGCATTTTTGGCTTTATGCACCACTGAGCAACTTTCATAGGAATGAACAAGGCTCCGCCTCCAACACGGTGTCCAGTTCTCCAATAATACATCCATGATGTGGACGCCCTCCCTTCAGGAAACGTTGTCCTCCACCCCCTTTATAAAACGCCGCAGTGAGTGAGGAGAAGCGAGGATATTTTTCTGTTTAATCCAGGCCCAGCTAACGTTACAGACAGTGGAGTGGGAGGGCTAACATCGCAAGCTGTTAAAAAAATTTTTTTAAAAAGCTGTTATATTATGTTGTGAATGAGATTCTGACCCGCCATGCATTGTGTAAAGACACAGTTAGACATTTTTGCGCTTAAAATAACATATTTACACTGAGTAGAGGGACAGCCGAGCTAATGTAACTGCTAGTGGGACTCTGCTCTCTCGCTAACAGGCCCGGTTCATCGGGGGTGCAAAAGCATGCATTGCACACTCATTTCAAAATCTCTGCACCCTTAATTGAATGGATAAAATAATT
>JAPQLA010000012.1:26986149-26996546 GCA_029822935.1 Naso vlamingii | reverse complement strand
GTCGTAGCTCACGGAGGTGGAGCTAGTTTATCTTCCACTTAGGTTAGGTGAAGTGGTTTCAATCCATCGGGTGGGATGAAGCTGAGGATTCGTGTGATGAGTAACGGGACAGGAAAGAGGAAAATGATGCTGTGGTTTGTACCTTTTAAGCTACTTACACTTTTTCTCAATCATTTTGGCTTATTTTTCAAAAGAGTCTGAGCATCCTCTTAACTGAAAGTGCAGTTGTCACAACAATTTCATGGTTCATCAAAACGCTGTTGCATGTTTGCGAAAGAAAGGAAGTCACCCAAAACATTTCATTTTCATTTCAAAACCTAGTTTTTGTGTCAGCGTATTGGCCAGTGCCGCCAAAGATGAAAAGTCATGCATTTTTGAATGTGAACATTAATTCACGTGTCTGTGAATATTAATATTTTCTTATGCAGCTATGTTACCTAATGGTAAAAATAAAATTTTGCCTTGAGTTCGTATTCATAACATATTGCATGTGTCACAGCAAGTAATGTTTCATCAGTGACGGATGCAGTGGTGCAGCATTTTGTAGTTTTTCTTTTTTTTTTTAGCCTCATGCCTTCTGAAAAATAGCCTGTTGTAAAGCAGCCTGCATGTCGACCAAATTCATGTAAGATGCTTTAAACGTAATTCAGTACTATGTATTTCATCTTCTCATTCAGTTGTAGAATGTGTGGCCCTCCGCTTGCTTTTCTCAGTCAGTGTGGCCCTCTGAGGAAAATGTTGCCCACCCCTGCACTAGGGGTGTAAGAAAATATTGAATCATATTGATTTTGCAATGTTATGTTTTGCAATATCATATCAATTGTCAGGTTTCAAAAAATGCCAGTGATTTTTAATGTAATCGTTTTCATGCAAAGATTCGTAGCAGTCTTTTTTTTTTTAATTTATTTTTTACTGTAATCTTCCAACTGCAAGAAAACTACAAATTTTTTACTCAGATTTATGGATATTGGTGTGTTCTTTATACAACAACCGTTTTCCTAAAATAATTTTGAAAAAAAAGTTGCCATCCATCTTCTTGCTTACAGTATTGTAATATATCACAGTATATCATATTGTAACCTTTGTATCTTGATATCTGTACCGTATCACCAGATATTTGCCAATACACAGCCACACACTAAGTTCTCATCTTCGTGGACCAGAAATTTTCGACATCACATCCGACCCGGCAGGTCTTTAGCATATTTACACTGTCAGACATCACAAACAATCCATGTCAGAGAAATTTATAGCATATACATTTTGATAACTGACTGGGTCATTTTTCAAAAGATGAAAGAATGTATAAAAGCTGTGAAGAGTTTGACAATTTCACTGAGAAACAACTAATCAGTTTTGATCAATGAGCCACATAAAAGTGATTTTTGCGCATATTTGTAGAGAATTGTACTGACTTTTTGCACACCAAAATAATGCAATTTGCTTGAATAAATGAGAAATTCTAATGTGTTGTGAACATCAATCTAATTGTTCAGACATTTGGGCCTAATGTTTTGGAAAATGCTTTTTTCATTTGAGAGTTGAGCCAAAGCAAACGAGAAAAACTGTAAATTGAACCAAGTTTATTTATTTTAGATGCTGTAGTCACAAAGTATTTGAAAGTGTTCATGTCTTGGACAGTTGTACGTTTCCTGTCCTCTGTGGAAAAAGCTCGACAGAAAGCCCTGTGGTGAAAGCAGTTATAAATGTAACAGGCCATGATTGTCACAGCCTCAACACACAAACCTAAAATTCAAAAGAGTGTAATCCTTCTGTTCCCATGATCCACTTAACCGCCTTTAAGTTGTGTTAACAGACTCATGTAGGTCCACATTTTAACTTAGTATCTTACAATGCCGGCTAATTTAAAGAATCTCAACTGTCACTTTGCTGTTGACAGCCAAAATTTTGACAGGCCACTTAAAAGGAAACATTGGAGGAATTTAGTCATAAGCTCCATGTTTGAGCTTTGTATGGGACACAGGTGAGGCATCCGTCATGCCCCTAAATCAGCAAATGTATAATTATCTTCAGTGTATTTAGCATCTATTATGTATGTCAGTGTTTCTGAACTGGTTTAGCCCCAGGACCCAAATTTTTCCTTAGTCATTAGGCCGCAACCCAAGTTTTTGACATTTTTTAACCACTCCGATTTATTTTATCAAAAACTGCCACTGCAATAATACACAATTCCTTCGTGCACTGTTAAAAACATGAAACAAAAATTCTAAGAACAAACTTCTCTTGAATTTAAAAAAAAAAAAAACACCAAATTTCTCTTGATTACATGTAAAGACTTCTTGCAGACTTCTCATGAATTTACTGTAGCAGTGCCCTAACATCGCCATGTTCACAAATGTGCTATTATGACAGCAAGGGTAGGTAGCAAACGGCTACTGCACACATGCTGCATCATGGTAAAAGGCGTGTCCTTCAAAATAAATGTACATTAGAAATTCTGTAGACTTTAAAATAAAAGTTTGACTCCACCCTACACAACCAACTTTGGGCTGCAACCCACCAGTTAAGAACCACTGTATGCTGTTGGTAACTTTTAACTGGCAGGGGTTGACACAATGTTAGTGGTTGCGCTAACGCAAACTCCCCCTGTCATTACCGTCCAATCCCCTCTGTGCTGGAGGTTTCAGGTTTCTTTGCCTACACTTGATTTAGATTTTACAGGAGACACTCAGACTTCCTTCACCGCCTTCAGTGGAGAAATTAGAAAAGACCAATTAAGAAACAAACTTTGCACAGATTCAAGTCAGAATAGGCAAGTAGAAGTCTGACATTTTAGAGGATATAAACACAAGAAACCACATTTTTAAGGAATAGGGATCTTTAAAAATAATAATTCAGTATTTGTACCTACCAATGGTCTCTTTCAACCACTGCAAAAACACCAATGTGACCGTATGTCTGACTGATAACAGTCTGCATATTCTCTACATCAGATCTGAAATCAGTTTCTTGTATATGAGGACAAGCCACAACTACACACCTGTTATTCCTGCGTCTACAATGACAATTCATTTTGTGATGAATATTCTCACATGGAGCAGATTAGATGAAATCTAAAGTTTTAATTTAGTTCTTAAAAAAAAAAAAAAAAGTTCAACAGGCGCTGATGTAGTTCACAGTTTATTTTGACATTTTATTCCAGTTTAATAATAAGCTTGACTGCTTACAACGCCCTCATCCACCAAACACATCAATTAGTTTAACATCAGGGTGTAAGTCACTGTGCAGAGGTAGTTAAGAGATCATGGTTAATGTCTGCATTGCAAGCAGTAATGTTTTTAGGTTAGCAAAGCCGACATGCCACCACGTTAGTGTTCTGTTTATTTATTTTATAGATTTTCACCTACGGTCTTCATAGCAGCATTTCCTCATTGTGCATGATATACAGAGGTGTAAGCTAAGTGCGGAGGCAAAGCTGGTCCTCTTGACCTTGAAATCTACACTCACTCTGTCAGTTTGGAGCCCTTTTATCACTCCACCTTCCTAACTTCCTAGCTCAAAGGGTCCCCTCTTCTTTCCTGTTGTTCAGACCTCAATAGTAACAGAGCTTCCAGTGACCCGGACTCCAAACCAACCGTCCCAGAACTTGGTGTCTTGTCCTCCATGTTCAAAGGAGATGTGACGCATTCCGGGGCCATAGTCAGAAAATTTATGGCTGACCTGGAGTTCAAACAAAGAGAGAAAAGCACTTTGATTATCATAGTCAAGAGTGTGTGGATGAGAGTGTGGTGTTATAGGAATACTACGTGTTCACTGACAGCTCCCTCCAGCAGTTGTACTAATTATGACAAGAGCAAAGCAATGAGTCTATGAAAACCAAAAACAACAGTGCTTAAAAATGGTTTTTAAAATGCTGTTATCCCAAGATCACTAGTTAGTAATTTTGTTATCCAATATCTCGAGAAGTGACGCACCGAAATGAAAATTTGGACCGAAACTGAAAACCGAAAGTAATGAAGACCTTGGCCAAAAACTAAAACCAAATGCAGTTTTTGCAGTTTTTTGTGTATTTTGCCTTTTTTTTCCACCATTGCACACATTAAGTAAATGTGTCACGCTTTTCAAAGAATTTTTTATTTTTTTATTTTTACAAAATTACAAAATTAAAAATTAAAACAACGTTTTTGCCTTTTCAATGATGTCAGCCATAGATGGTGTTGTGACTTTATTTAGGCTAAAGAAAATATTTATTTCATAAGGATTTATAAGTTAATAATGTATGAAACATTTCAGTTAATTTTACACATTGAACAGTTAATGTAAAACTGAGTTAAAAGAAGACTGTACAATTGATTTGATATCAAATATGTGAATTGCAAGTGCAGAGAACAATTTTGAGGTCACATGCTCTGAGGTAACTGTCAGGTCTTAGTGGACTTCATTACCCATGTTGCTCTCTGAGTGGGAGAAAGAGGGAAGTTTTGAAGTTCCTGTTTACATTAAAACTCTGGTACTCTGGGTCAGGGTTAGTTTTAGTTTTCTCAGTCAGTCACGAGCTGAAGTCGTGTAAATCCCCTTTTTCACTCACTAAAGTGACATCTGATTTTAAAAATGTCTTCTGTCGTCATTTTTGAAGGTTAAAGTATAAGCTGGAATACACAGAGTGGGCGTGCTCTTTATTTACCACATTATGTTATTTTTAGACTCATATTAGCACTTCATGTAATTTTAGTTGACTTTTTAACAGCTTTTTGCTTTGTTGATCTACTTACAAGCACATCGCCGTTGGTTTGCGTATGCACCCTGCGGTTTACTTCCAGTATGTTTTTGATTCTAAAATTACATAAAGTGCTAATCTGAGTCTAAAAATAACTTAATGTGGTAAATAAACAAGTCACAATAAACACACAGGACCATTTAGAGTTGTTGTAAAGTTTATCTGATGACTTAAGGTGGAGGCAGGCTAGCACTTCCCATTGACTACCAGTGTTTGAGCTAAGCTAATTAGCGGTGGGCAACTCTGCCCATCTCTTCCTTGTTACTGCACGCACAATCAAAAGAATGTTATCTATCTTCTTGTCTGGAACTCGGCAGAGAGGTAAAAAACAAAAAGAAAACCTTTAAAAGTACTGAGTTTGGTGCCTAACCCTACAAACTACTGAGTGTACAGTGCGTTCCCCTCTCTGTGCACCTGTTTCCATGAGCAGTCGTCACATTCGGGGTCGAGAGTAACCGGCTCAGGTTTGAACTCCTGGATGACCTCGTGATTCTCATCCAGCAGACACACAGTCATTTGGTAGGTGCACCCACAATCTGTTCTGCCGCAGTACCTGCAGGATGATTTACTCATCAATCAGTGACAATAGTTATTTACTGGAGGTGTGTACAAGCCTGGCAGTCCACCTTTGTCTCACCAGTCTTCCACTGTGACGACAGGCTGAGCGTCCAACTGTTCAGAGGAGTAACCCTCCGCTAGCAAGTCGATCACCTGTCTCTTCAGACACAGCCTATGATAAACAGAAGGGTTTTGCATGGGATTGATGAAAACAGTCAAGTCACTTTGACATGAGAATGAGAATATACATCATGTATTAAACTGATTTAAAATAATGAAACTTTAAGATTCTTTACTTCGTAATTCCTTAAATAAAAGCAGTCTGAAATGATAGCCAAGGGGTGGTTGACACGAAGAAATAAAGGTTGGCTCCAAATAAAAGCCAAGAGATAAACACAATGGGGGAAAAACTGTTATCCAATAACCTTTTCCTAGGTTGTCATAATTCCAATTAAAGTGGTGCCAGTTTTGGGGGATTATAGTTCACAAGTTAATTTTTTCTACCTTCCATTTCCATTTTTCTATCATTTATCAATTAAAATGAGGTTGTTGAGCAGATAAATACATTGACTTGGCTACAAATACAGTAATAACACTCACTCAAAGGAGGTCACAAAGTATTTAGTCACTCCGTCACTGCAGAAGTCGTAGCCACAGTCTCCCGGCATGTCCTCCACCTTCCACTGACTGCCTCCGTTCTCCGTCAGGTCCCAAAATTCCAGCTGCTCTGGGAAGGGAGAGTACAGTCCAAGCAGTCAACAGCAGTTTTATCTATTTTCTACCAAACACACTATCAAGATTTTACCAGCAACAAAACTGATTCAATACCAGAACTGATCCAGTGCTTTAATCTCTCAAATGTTTGCTGCCCCTTGTGGCTGTTGTGGGTTAAAACCCCCAGTAGAACTGTAGTCATCTCTTACTTAAACAAGAGAACAGTATAGACTGTCTCTCAAGCTGAGGACAGGACAGTTTTATCATAGTTACAAAACACAACATTAGGCTTTTGGTTGACACTGCAATGGCAAATTTGCTGCTTGTTGATCTTGATTGGAAAAACAAAAAACAAAAAAAAGATTCAGTAAATTTCACAGGTCCAAATCAGGTCTTGCAATGAATGGAAGTTACTTAGAAAAAAAACTTAAGATAAAACTGTGAGCTATTCATAAACTGAGAGCAGCCCGAGTTGGAATTGGAAATTAAATTAATCTGCAAATACAGTTTCACAGTATGGCCTCACAAATGGGTGATGGGCATGGGGGTACACGAACGCTTGATCTAGGTATGTTCACTGTTGCAGATCCACTGTGAAGAAAATTACATCTTACCTTCCCCGCTAGGATTCTTCAGCAGGTTTCTGGCCATGATTGCAGCTTATACAGAGAAGACAGGGCCTGCACGGCAGAAACAGGAAACAGCAGTTTGATCAATAATCATCTCTGCTGCAGTTTCTGTCAGGCTGTTCAGGTCCAACCCATCCACCCCAACTGATCAGGATTCATCCTGAACTCCATTTGCATCCTATCCAGGAACATGCAGCCCTGTCTTCATATTTAAATAAGTACATTTAATAATTTTATGCACTTAATCTGAACCCCAAGCAGTTTTGGGCTGTTTTTTGCTTTTGTCACATTTTCACTCACTGTGGGTTCATTTTTTACAGCAATATAAAGTCCTGCACCTCTATGGATTAAGGGCAACCATGACAAGAGAAAGCAGTAACTCACCAATGTCTCCTGTGCAGTGTAAGAAAGTTATAATGCTCTAAATCATTTTTTAAAAAAGAACATTGAATTTCTCAGACTTTGTAATTTAAAAAAATTGAAAAAATAAGGAATCAGTATATACAACATATATCAAGGTGCCTTAAACTCTGAGGAACTTAGGAAAATATTTTGGTGCCCTACCTACATGCAGGAGTAATTCTGCAGCCCATAATCATGCTACATGAGGCATCCTGCCAGGCAGCACTCAGGGTTCACTGCACTCATGAATAACAGAGAGGCGAGGGGGAGGGTCTATCTGAATCATTAATGGCTTTACTAGTGCAAAAAACGGTTTGTATTTGGCAGATTTTGGAAGAAGACGAGGAATAAAGCAAATCTGATGAAAAGTCACAGTTTTTAATTAGATTTATGCTTAGTTTTCGGTACGTGTCCGACATCACACGTGAGACATTCAACGACAGGTGGAAACTTAAAACTCTGACAATTTCAACAGTTTTTAAAGTTTCTGGCTATGACAAGTGGTGTATTTATGGTAATATTTTTTTTAAAAAGTATTTTTCCGGGCCCACCAGCAGGCCCTGGGATTCAGAGGGTTAACGACAAATTAGAGGTTCTTGTACAACACTTATGGGGAAAATTCTTACCACATTTATTTGTCCACTCTAGTCACTAGTTGTTTTACAAATTGCAATTTTTGGTCACTGAACAAATATAAGGAGTTTATACCACATGATGTTTGGTTATTTGAACTACCCAACTAATAATACAAGTACAGCTGAAATGATCAGTCGTATCAGTTTATCCTTTGACAGACAATTACTTTCATAGTCACTGGGTATATTAACTTTAAATACTCTAATTACATTTACTATTTATACTGTACAATTTCAGATAAATTATTGTGGATTTGAACAATGTTAGGCCACACAAACAAGAAGCTACTGACAGACAAATGGTCCGGTGGTGATGAAGAGGTTAATTATAAAATCGAGCCAAATGAGGACGGTCCCAGAGTCCCAGCGCGGACTGGGTCACCTCCGCAGATTCCAAACCCAAACACTATAATACCCTGTGTGCTGACTCACAGCACAACAGATGGAGCAAAAGCCACCCATCTGTACGTGCTGAATAGGACGTGTCACAGAGGATCAACCGGTCATCAAACAGACATCAGTCAGCAGGAAAACAACTTGGTAGCAAGTTACCATGGAAACCAGTGGTTTAAGGTTCTGCTATGAGAATGTCCCAAGTTAAATACTTAAGATTTAACTTTTTAAAGTGTTCAAATTCAAATTCTTCATTTTCAAAAGGGACAGTGTACATCAACTTTTTTTTTTTTTTTTTTTTAATGTAAATGCAATTAGCTTAGAGGCTAATTTTCACAACAGTCCCTTCGCCAGTTGGTAATGGGCGTGCCAAAGTAAAAAACACCATAAAAATACAGCAAAAATACATCAGGTAGAAGTATATTACATCAAACAGGTGAACAAACAAAAGATAACACATATCTGTACTTACACAGTACCACTAGTGGACAAAGTTCTCAACCCCAGTACTTGAGTCAAAGTATAGATACTCCTGGTCAAATATTACTCCACTACAAGTAAAAGTTGCTCAGTCAAAATTTTACTCGAGTTAAAGTACCAGAGTAATTGCTTTTAAAAAGATTTAAGTATTCAAAAGTACAAGTAAAAGAAAATTTTATTTTTCATATCAATGCATTGCTGTAATGTTTTCACAGTGCATGTCTAGAACTTCGTAACTCTCTGAAACCACCCAGCGTGCACTGACTTAGAACCACTCTGCTATACAAAGCCTATAGAGACACTTACGAAAACATAGACAGCCATTGGCATTTTCATTTTTTTATTTAAACACCCCATGACCCCCACCCCTACAAATCAGCAGGTCTTTTTTCCTCCCTCCTCACTGAGGGAAACAGGATTTCACTTTACAATCTTTTACCGCAAACAAACTACATCTCTGCTTTCAAGAACTCGCTGTTGTTGAACCACTTGACTGACTACACAGGAACATAACACACAGCACACACTGGCCCTGTATGTTTCCTTGTCTGTGGAAAGCGATGGAAATCCCTCCAATGATTGGTTTCCTTCTGTGAAGAACACAGCGTGTGGCCAACTGCATTTTAGAAAAAAAAAAAAAAAAAACCCAGCAGACCTAAAAGTAACTAGTACTTCACAGCCTTCCTAGAAATGTTGTGGAGTCAAAAGTAAAATATTTGTCTTTGAAAAGTAGTGGAGTAACAGTAATAAGTATCCAAAAAAGCAAATACTAAAGTAAAGTACAGATACTCAAAAAATGTACTTAAGTACAGTACTTAAGTAAATTTACTTTGTTACTGTCCGCCACTGCATAGTACAGACATTGAGGTATCATGAGTGTTTTTTCACTTTTCTAATCACTATTACCTACTTATAGTGAACAAACAAACTGGAAATCCAAAATAAACCTTAATTTTTCAGAGGTTTCATCAAAGTAATGTCTGTGTACAATATAATAATAATATTAATACATCAATAAAAATATTGTGGAAAGTAGAAATAGCAGTTTAGGCTGTTATGTGTCCATGGGGGTCTGTTCTCTACCATAGTTGGTGCATTAAACACTAAAGCTGCATATGACCTGCGTGTTCGACAGCTCACTGAGGCTCTAAACTTGAACAGCTGAGTCATCTGCCCTGCAGACTCGGTAACAGACATTAAAGATGCAGCTCATGCACGACAGTACAATGTCCTACTGTAAATGACACGCTTGGCTCTGTGTAAATACATTAAACAGCAAACATTTTACTCACAGCCAGGGGAAGGCAAGTGCAGTCTTCTGTTCTTTGTCTCTTTCTCTGACTTACACTTACCACTGCAGAATGGCGCCCATGTGTCAGTGTGGCTTTTATATCCAGGCAACACACGCGCGTGCACACACACACACACATTCGGAGTTTGAGAAAGGGAGGGGGAGGAGGAGAGACACAAAACACCCAGTCTGCAGGTTGGGAGGGAGGGAGCATCCATCTAGCGGAACTCAGCAGAACCGCACATGCACACACTCAGCACAAATGTCAGTCAGTGGAACACATCAACACCAACAGTGATTAAAAAAAAAAAAAAAAAAACTCTTCTTAAAAGGTTAGAACTTCTTTGGCATGAAGACAAAATGAACACAAATACAGAAGAAGTATGTTGGGGTTTAGCTAATCTGCACATTTTGCCAACCTATGGAGTCGCTCACAGGTGCACACAGTTCATTTTTCCTCTTCACACGCTGAGTGAGCTGCTCGCACTGAACCATGACTTTCCTAAAGGAGGGAAGCAAAACACAGTGTACAGGAACGAACTGACATATATATATAT
>JAPQLA010000012.1:26952349-26962569 GCA_029822935.1 Naso vlamingii | reverse complement strand
CATAAGAATGAATGGACTCAAGACTGCTTCCTGTCTCCTAAAGGGGCGGGGCCGTGGTCAAAAACCATGTGACACTGATACAGGAAATGAATGGTCAGTGAGATGTCTTGTTTCCTTCTATTAACTCTCTCTGGTGCGACCCTACAGAGCCACTAGCGTGGCTGTAGTCTCTTGAGTTTCTGTAACACAACCATTATTTTTTTTGTCGGCCTGGAAAAGTCTATTTATCATCTGCAGTCAAAATGACTGAACACAGCAGCTTCCATTTTCAGCCTCTATTCACGGGCCAGTTTAGTTTGTGCTGGCCTACCTCTGCTGCTGCTTGTTTGAAGTGACTTGGTGCAGGGCATGACCAAAATGCCAAAGCAGCAATTGCAAACCCTAATGAAAAGCAGGGATGTGAAGTCTTTCCAGACAATGCATCTCTGTTCTAAGAGTCCCCAAAGGCCATTTTCTCCTGCATATCTGTCTGTGACCGACCTGGGAAATGACCCAAATCTGATCACTGTGATTTGTCTCAGGAAACCGACCCCCTCCTCATACCACGTGTTCACAGTGACGCCCCTGTGTGCAAACACGCTTTCAGTGGTGTAGTGATAAATCCTCTCGACACAGTCCGACTCCAGCCCTCCCCCAGCCGCCACACTTAGTGGCAGTAAATTCATGTTTCTATTGAGCAGAGAGAGGAGAAAGGAGTCTGGCTGAGGGTCAGAATCAGGGTTCTTCTTTCATTCTCTGTTTCCTCCTCCCCTCCCCCCGTCTTCAGAGGGTCTGGACGCAGTGACCCTTCGCTAGGTAAGACAACCACCACATGAACTTAATTAGGCCCATGCAAGTTTAGCAAACGCAGAGGAAGTAACTCTGGTACCCTAACACCAACACTGAGTTGATCCATTCAGCTGAAATGTTATCTACGCTCGTTGGAATATTATAGCAGTGAATCATGACGCTCATAAAAGCATAACTGAATCCAGAGGGTCCCATTCAGACACCAGTGACAGACCTCGAGGCTGCGAATGTTAAACATCCCACTGTTTGCGAATACTTGGCTAGCGAGACAAAAATGCTGTGTCTCAAGTACGTCAGTGAAGAGAAAATCTGTTAGCAAAGGCACTGAGTCATTCGAGTTGGGTCCCATGGTAACTACAAATGCAGACTTCTGAGTTTTCATGGGAGACTTTTCACACTGATTGTAGAGCTGCAGCTAAAAGAAATCACATGGCCATGTAATGCAAAACACTCCTCATAACAGAGCTGACTGGGCGGAGAGTCGAAGACAGTGTCTCGCTCTATGAATGGACTGTGACACTGCCAAATACTTGGCTTACATCCATTCACAAACAAGGATACAAGATTAATAAACAATAAGAAGTCAGAAATCTTTCCTGCATATCTGAACTCCATAGCAGTGCTATGAGCTGTAAACAGTGCCTCATCATATGTATCTGAAATATTCTAACTCACAGAATTCTGTTTATTACTTTGACTTTCTCTCCAGAGCTTCTTATCTCGGATTATATTTCACTGAACACTGAGTCTCTCCCTGCAGATGAGGTAAACTCTGCATAATAACCACAGAAACATCATGAAGGCATCATTAATTATCACTAATTTGCTCAGGAAGTTCATCCTGAGATTAAAGGTACTCTCTGGAGTTTTATTGTGATCAAAGACAAAAATCTTTATATTCAGTTTTAAGGCATTATGTTTATCCTTAAGGCCTAAAATAAGATTAAATGCTTATACTTGAACAAAAGAAATGTGAAAAGCTGTAGCTTTTGATGCAGTTATTTTTTTTATCAGGGACCTTTGTTGAGGCTTGTCATCATGTCTGCCGTCTCTCCACACTGTGGCTGTCAAACAAAGGCAAAAAATTTACACAAAAAAGTGCAAAAATCATCTAAACAAAATTTAACTTATCTCTGCACCATTATACACTTGTTGTTTTTTTTTTTATATATTTGTATTATGTGATAACGTTTGTTGCTTATCAAATGCTTTTATTTCCAAGCTTTTCTGCAGTACTTTCCTGCACTTACCAATGCGTCAGTAAAGCTGCATTAATGCATATTTCTTATATAAATAATGAATTCAATGACACTGATCGGACAGATGAACAAACTCACACATTTAGCTGTGTCAAGGAGGAGTTCATGGTCACTAGAGAGGTTCAGCAGTCCAGAGAGTCCGGGGACTGCAGTGTATTTGGTGCTGGAACTGAGGTGTGGACGGAGAGAAAACCGAATGCCCGGGTTGCCGTGGGGCAGGCCACATCCCGGCTTCGGCACAGGATGCTTGTGGTCCAGGTGGCATCAGAAAGGGCTGGGTTAGGCAGCAATCCATCGACACATCCTGACGTGTCCGGCAGCAGGGAGAGAGCCAGACGCCAGTTTGTCCAGCAGGAAGTGAAAGCAGATATGGAGGAGGAGCGCGCCACCATAGCAGTAGACGAGGTGGGACCAGACTGTGAACTGTTTGATAAATTGGCCCAATTTATGGTGAGCCGAACCCCAAAGCATCAGGTTCCTTGTCCAGTCCATTTACAACGTGCTTCCAACACCGTTGAACATTCACTGCTGGGGCATAGTGGAGACTCCTGCTTGCTCCTTGTGTCCTGGGTCTCTTGAGCACATCCTCAGCTGCTGCCCGAAAGTCCTGGAGAGGACCACTATCGTTGGCGTTACGACCAGGTGCTAGGCAGCTGAGTCCATCCGCTCAGCCATTGCCCGCCCCAAACAGCAGAAACCAACAAAACAGACCATCTCCTTCATGCAGGCTGGAGTGAGGCCCAAACCACACCAAAGGACACCAACAGGTCTCCTTGCAACGGCCCATGACTGGCAGCTGATGGTTGACCTGGGAACACACCTCCAGTTCCCACAGTCCATCACAACGACACTGAGACACCGGGACCAGACATGGCCCTTCTGTCGGAAACATCAAGACAGGTGGTAATTCTGGAGCTCACAGTCACCTGGGAGGACCAGATGGAGGAGGCGACTGAGAGGAAACGAGGAAAATACGCTGATCTGGTGGATGAGTGCTGCAGACAAGGGAGGAGGACATGGCGCCTGTCTATTGAAGAAGGCTGTGGAGGGTTTGCTGGCCGGACGCTGTGCAGGGCATACAATGTCCTACACATCACAGGTGTCCACAAGAGACAGCACTGAGGCAGCAGACGAAGCCTCAGGATGGCTGTGGTTAAGAAGGAGCACACCGTGTAGTGCTGCTCAGACACAAGTCGGGTCTGATCAGCTCCGGCTGGGTCGCCCGGGTGAGGGTGTCTGATGTTTCGAGACTTGAAACACCCAATGACCCTGGGAAACGTCACTGACGACGTGTCTGAGTGCATCGTAAGATGTATTGTGGAAATTATGTGAAACTGATGATCCCACAAAGAATTATCATTCAACTCTGCAGTCGCCCTTCGGCTCATTGTTTCACCGCTTGCAGCAGCGCAGTAATCGTCTCTCATCCTCTCCACTCGCCGGATTTGACTCCCTGTGACTTCATTTTCGGTTCCCTAAAACTAAGTTTGTTCTCTGGTTTGTAGCTGTAGACCCAAATTTCACGTCCATGTTGAAATAGCAAATGCTCACCAAAAAATGCATGTCTCTCAAGTACTGATGATGATCAAGTGATGTAACTTAAAATATTTACAGTATAGGAACTATTACCTGCACCCGAAAATCTTACCCGCCCAGTGGCACCAAAGAGCATGAGGACTGGCAACTGAAATGTAGATACCTCATTCAGACAACAACACAGCAAAAAGAGTTAATACTGAACTGACACACTCTTGGTGGCCAGAGACACAACTGAAAATAAATGTTCATGTTGCTAACTGCTACATTAACTTGATGATACGATGGGCTCAACTTTCGTCAGTCGGGGCGCAGAATAAAGCACAAAAAGAAGGTGTGTCGCAGCTGATTTCAACCATGGCAAATCAGATCAGCTCCTCTCATTCCCCTTAAGACCGCTGCAGCGTACCGTCAATTTCCACTGAAGAAGGAGCACACAGACTTTATGCAGGAGGAAACTGACAGACTTGTCCAGGAGGTTCAGGCACATAATCGCAATTTATTCATAGCAACACTGATGAAAAGTAACGTGCTCGTAACGTCACCGATGTGATGTTAAAAGCATAAACATTTCAGACCAGTTCAGGTGTTTCATATCTGCAAACTTCATAAGTTTAAGTAAGAACATAAGTCCTTTCTTGATCCAAGCAGAGCTTTGTTTTCAGAGCTCTTTATAGTTGAATCCAGACTAGAGATTGCATAACTGTGCCATCTGTCCCAGGCCGCTTCTTTAAGTGATTAAAAATGGCCTAAAACTGCTGATGAAGGAAAGGTATCTAACATCAAAGCTGAACGGTTTCAGTGTGATCTGAGCACGTCTCATAACTTCAGTGTTTGATAAATGAAAAAGTTAAAATTTATTGAAAAGATGTGGATCAAGTTATTACCAAATTTCAAAAAATATTTTTATCTAATTAAAATTTCTGCTTCAACCCATTTTGTTGGTGTTTTCCCTTAAAAAAACACCATTTTCACTGCAGTCTCAACGTTTGTTTTGAACACGGAAAAAATGAATTCAGTCATTGTAACCGGAAAAATAACACTGAGCCTTTTCTATTAAATACAGATTCTTGTATGTCAGCTCCTGCCTTGTGTCTGTGGCGGCTGCGTTCAGGCGACACAGAGCGGCTGCTGCATCATGACGCATGTTAACTGCAAGATTCACATCCAATTCAACAGACAAGAGTCAGCTTAATGATTTATATAATACAATGACGCATTCTAAATGTTTGTTTGATTATTCATGGAATGAAATGTGGAGGACATCCATCAAACCTGCCTGTGGGAGTTTGGATCGGTCTGTTCTGCACGCTTGCGCTTTGTGCCGGCACGAAAATAGAGCTTCATGATGCTCATTATGGGCTTGTTCTGTTTCCCTCGAGTATTACAGACAACTTAACTAAAACTGTTTTGTTTTTTGTTTTTTTTAACCTTTATTTCATTCAGGGGAGTTTCACTTTTTCCTTAACGCCCTGATCACATTTCACAGATACACTTTCACACCTGGAAGTTTTAAAGTTTGTGTGGCTGCCAAGCGATTTTGCTTTGCCTGTTCAGCCAATGCTGCGACAAATGCTAATGCTAACTATGCTGTTCTTCTTCTTCTTACGTCAGTACCACTTCAACCAGACATGTAAAATGCATCACTTCAAATCCAGCAGAGGAAAAACCCACCAGACACACTGAGCATTTTCTTTCCCACTGCAACTGTCAGAGCCTTCTTTGGTACAGGTTGAATCTCTGTTGTATTTTATCTGTCACAGCTGGAAACAACTGTGGCTGTGACTAGCATCGCATGAGGAGGGTTGAAGTTTTGTTTGTTGAATCAGGTAAAAGAAAGGTGATTTCCTCTCACCCATAAACAGCCAGCTTGAGGTCAGGGACACAGATGTTGTCCTCTCCACAATCGAGTTGAATCTGGGCCTGAGGAAAGAAAAAAGAACAGAGATAAACGGAGGAAGAAGGAGGAGCGAGGGATAGTTATGATGGGTGAAAAAGAGAGAGGTATCCAGGGAACAGAGACCAAAGGTATTGACAGAGGAAAGCTCTGGAGGAAGTGGATGTTTACAGAAGCCGGCACACTCGACTCATGATTTAATGAAAGGATAAGAGAGGATAGAGACCATACGTATCCTCCATACAGGCGCAAAACTACAACAATATCGCAACAAGCTGATGCCAAGAAGTTGTGAGAAAGCAGCATCGTTTCATGTCTGCAGGAAAAAAAGTCGTATGTGCTTCTCATGTGGTAGGAAAGAGGAGGAAGAACAGAGAAAACATGGCGAAGGTTTAGGAGTATCAAAGCATGATGAATTCAATTCAAAACAGTTTGACATATTTGTGGAAAAGCCTTAATCAAAGGAGTGAAACCTCACATTTAAAAGAGAACAGGGCTTAATGTGCTCTTAAGTCTTACATGACAGACGACTTGGTAAAAATAAACCACAGTAAATATGAATGTGATTTGATTTGATTTGATGGTATTGTCTTTGTGCTTTTTTCTCTCTTCTCTCCTCCACCATTTCCCCTTTGCAGCTCCACAATGCCATTGTTGCCATGCCCTCATCTCTCCAACATATGGGAAACATTAGAATCCAAAGGAAAGCTGCAGAGAGCAGAGAAACCAGCCTGGTAATGGTTAACTGTGTCTCAGTGGAGATTCCTCATTCAAGTCCCTGGTTTTACATTCACCCCCGACTCGAGAGGCTGCCGGTTATTTAACACCAAACAGAAAGGAGCGCACACACTCTGTGAGAAGATGAAGTGATGAGTCCCAACTTATCTTCTCCTCCTTCTAACCACTTTTCATCTCTTTTTCACTTTCATCTCTTCATCTCTCCATATGTTTGATCCATGTGAGCCATGTTTCCCTGCAGCTCTTGAAGGAACACAGCACTCATGAGCTGATGGTCAACTTCAGAGCATGAAGTGACAAAAACAGACAGGATCACAACTGGTAGACAACTGCCTATGGCACGACATAACCCTTACCCTAAGAGTCAATTCAGTGACTGTGGGGCCAAATAAAGAATCCTGATGTGATAGTCATAATAAGTGTGAGGGAATGATGTTATCAAATGTTATCTGCAATTCTACATGTTTAAATAGAAACTAGATCTCCTGCACTAAGTGAAATCATGTATGTACTGAGAAGTGATCAGTTTACAGTCTATTCACCTGCTACCTTCTATTGCAATGAAAACACCATCTAGTTCACGTTGTTACTTCTTGTGTTTGAGAAATTTCATATGACCCTTTTTGCAAAAGAAATTTTCAAAAATAAGTCAAGCTAAACTAGCTACGCTTAAAAGCTGAAACTAAAATTATTTGACCAAATCACTTTGAATAAAACAAAGGTCAGAGTGGAAAAGTATGTTTTTGGTGTTTGTACATTTTTTATGAACAATGAAGAGTAGTGATTTGTAGGGACATACTGATCAATTTCTTTAACATTAATTTCACAGCATCGCGATAGCAAGTGTCTCGGTACCGTCGTGGATATGTGACGTATCAAACGATTGGTCTTTCATGCAAAAAGTGAAGTTTTGTTTCAGCCACAGTGAAGCAGAGCGAAGGGACCAGTGAGCACTGCGGCCAATCCCTCACCATGTGCTGAGGAAAATGATCTGAATCATGGACTAAACCGTAGCACTTTTGAACCAGACAGAGGCAGGTCACACGAACGAACCGTTCTCTCAGACTGAAGTGTCGAGTTAAACTCAGATGCGTTAAAGAAATAAAGGGAATGAGTTTAGTTTCACTTTCTCTTCAGTGGCGGCAAAACGCTGTGGAAAGAAAGCAGAAAAAAAATGTCAGAAGAAAAAAAAATCTGGTAGCAAGAGACCTGCTGAACTGTGTGTGAAAAACTTGTCGTCTCAGCACACAGACACTCTCAGTCAGCTCACAGAGGAAGAAGGAAACCAAGAAAAATGGTTGTTTAGCTCATGAAATGGCAAAAAACGTTACTGGTAGGAAATGACTGAAGTCAAAGGGGACAGACGATTGAGGATGAAGAAACAAACAAAGAAGAAACACAGCGGATAATAACAGACTGCTTTTTTTGCCCACGCCTTGACTTGTCTCTTTTTAAAAAAATATCACAATAAATATGGTGTTGTCTGTGGACTCGATATCAAGGTTTTTGATTCCGTTTCATCCCTAGTCATTGGTCATTTAATGCAATCACAGCTCTCTCACGTCTCTGCGTAACTGATGATTACAGCGACACCATTTAGTCTTATGGTGCATTTCAGATGAGTTACTAGTTGGTTAAATCATCAGGAATGCCCCCTGAGGTCAGAACTCCAACTCGGAGGCTCTGAGGATCTATAGTCACCCCGAGCTCGAAATTCAAGATGGCTGCTCTGTGCATCAACAGTGAAAAAACTGCACATATTTTTTTCCATTTTTTATAAGCTAACAAGTCATGCTTTTGTGTAGTTAAACACTGACAGTATTGTTTAACTGTCAGGTTGCTTTCGCGAGCAAACTATCAGGTAGTGTGATGTTACTGGCTGGTATTTGCTAACACTGCTAACAACAGCAGCAGCTAACAATGCCTCCTTGTAACTGGAGCGCATTCAACTCAAATGCAACGTCACTCCCAGCTCCAAAATCCAAAACGACTTCTGAGGTAAATGAAACACACCATTACTGCTACTTTGCTCGAGTAGTCACTTGTGTTACTGCAATAAAGAAGACGCCTGCATCCCCAAAAACATTTTCCCACAGAACCACAACTACGACAGAGATATCTCTACATGGTCAGTATTACTCTTTGTTTTTCGTATGCTCAATCCATTAAAGATAAATATTTATAAAATACTAACAGTGAAAAGTTTGTGCAAGAGGTCGTGCAAGAAATACCACTGAACACGTGCAGCGGGGCGCACAGTCAGAAGACAACTTGTTTTGTGTATGTGCTTAGTGAGTCACTATCGTTCTTACAGAACATCCACGTGTCCCACTCAGTGAACGCAGCCGTTCACTGAGAAATATAAAAAAGCTTAAAAGCTTAAAAGCTGTCAGATGTAGCAAAAAGTCACTTCACTGGTAACACTGCAGGCAATAACCCAATTTTCTGTCAGAAATGGAGCAAAAGAAGAACAACTGTGGACTGAGAGGATTTATTGCTTCATATTGTTTAAATAAAGACCACAGAGAGTTACAGTTTGCTGCCTCACATGACATGCATGCAAGCATCAAGTGTTTGTTTTCTTCATCCTGCATATGGACGCATGTTTTCGGGTGAGTCTTCTGTTCGCAAAGTAAATGCTGGGAACTGGGATGCAAATATTTCTCAAGAAGACCAAAATCTGGTTCAATTCAGTTCAATGCATGTAGTTTCTGGTTCAAAGTTCAGTTTAATTTTGAGCAAAAAGAAGCCTAGACTTGGATTGGTTAAGTATAGTTGGATACCCCTGTAGTGAATGAAGCAGTGTGTAAAGGTAGTACTGGTGAAGTTCAACAAGTGGCATATTGACACATGCAGACTTCTATCCCAAATCAAATCATTACAAAGATGGAGAACTGAGTGTGGGAAAATACAACTAAAGGTCTAAAATCATTTATTTTTGTCATAAACTCACTGAAATAACAAGTGATCCATATATATATTCAAGTGTAACTAAACCCATGGAGGTGCATATTTGTAGAAATTCAAAAATGCATCTAGAGCGTGAAAAAAATTAATGAATTCGCGCAGCGCTAGGAGGCGGGGCTTTACTGAGAGTGGACCGGCAGCATAGTTTGGGTATGGTGACTGTAGTTAGATTTAGCTGATAACATTCATTTAACAAGCAGCTGGCTTCTTTTCACGATGCTTCCAAAGAGAAAGTGAAACTAAACTCCAGTCGATTATTCCTTCATTTCTTTAACACATCTGAGTTAAACTCCACACTTAACTGTGAGAGAACGGTTCGTACATGCGATGTCCTTCACTGCAGCCTCTGTCTTGGTCAAAAATCCATCGATCAGTTACTTCCTTGTTGGGTTGCTGCTGAAGCCTTAACGTTATTTGCTGTCGGTCCTCCTCACTAAGTCGAGCAGAGCAGAGACTCCGGTGCAGTAACCTGGTTTAGGTTGGTCAGGTTGGTCATGGATTTAGCTTTTCTATCACTAATCTATGGCTGTGTGTGTGTGTTTCTTGGTGTGTATGAGTGTGTGTGTGTACTGTTACCTTGGCAATGTGTGTGAAAGAGTAACATTAGAATGACTGGCTGTGTCCCCTCTCGCCACAGTCTTCTGAATCAGGAGTCGTTGTTTGTTCTAGAGGGGGCAGAGTGCAGGGCGCACACCAGACACGTCACGTTTCACCTGATCAACCAACTGAAAAATTTGTTTGCAATAGCCGAGTTTCAACCAGTAGGGGGCAGTCGCAACACACATTTCCGAAGGAATATTTAAATTTCAATTCATTTGCACTAAAATGTCAAGATTTAGACCTTAATCTATCAAAAACATGACATCATACTTATCAGAATCAGTTTTCAGCTGAAGAAAGTGGTTTAGGGGTTCATTTACTCTTAAACTTAAGCGTGTGAGACACTTTTACAGCAGGACACTATTCTGCCTCGAAGATAGTAAACTGTTGGCAAATATGACAGAATATTTAAATAAAAGTCAATTTGTGAGTTA
>JAPQLA010000012.1:26902229-26916620 GCA_029822935.1 Naso vlamingii | reverse complement strand
GAGAGAGAGAGAGAGACAGAGAGGCAGCTATGAGTAATATTTAACTTTATACTTCAATGCAAAGGTGAAAGATAGCCTATATAAAATTATTATTATTATGAATAATGTTGTTGCTGTTGTTGTTGTTGCAGTGATTAAAGGTTATATTATTTATATATTATTAAAATGTTTTATGCACACTTTGTAATGACAGTCTCAAAGTATAGTTGGCAATAATATAGTATAGGCTGACAAAATGCCTGAAAGTGTAAAATCATCCCAATGAATAGCCTACCATGACAAGGTTATTTAAATTGAACGCTGACTACATTTAAACTTTAAGTTCTGTTATATTAGGGTAAGCTGTCCAATATAAACAGATACTAAATATGTATACAGAACCACAGAGACATTATTGTAAACTACGTGTTGTATGCTATGAGGCTATGAGGATGCTGTAAGAGAGAAAAAGAATGTGCAGGTCTCTGTGTTATGTGAACTCGGTTTGATTGTAGACTATGTTGTTTTCATACAGGAGAAGATACAATAAAGATACTGAAGTCTCTGCCACTGACTACGTCAGTTCCTCGTTAGTTCAAACACTCCTTTTGCTCTTATTATACAGCAGTATACAAAATCTACTAAGGTGGTGACTTTAAACTAGAATGTTGTAGACTTTATTTGTCCCACCTCCTTGACAAAGTGAGAACATAAAGCTCTGTAAAGTTTTTTACCTTGACGAGTTACTGAAAAACTCCACTGAATATCCGAAATAACTTCCCCGTGGCCCGCTGAAAACGACGCGGTCCTCCGTGTCCAGGTTAAAAGCAGCGCAAAGCTGGAGCGAAACCACCACTACAGGTACAAACCACACGCTGTGCTGACAACATTTTGCCCGGGACCGGGTAGCTGAACGTCCAGGAACGGTGCCCATCTCTTCTTTTGCGCGTCTCTTCTTTCATTGAGGAGCTGAAGCGCAACACGCATCATCCGTGCTGTTCCTTATGCTGGACTGTTTGGGTCGTGATCATAAACGTGTGTCCTCAGTAAACCCTTCTGCTCCGGTGTACCGATCCACGGGGAACGGGCAAATGTAAAGAAAGGCAAGACAGAGTCAGACAGAGGAGGAGAGAGGGAGTGAAAGAGAGGGAAGGAGGGAGGGAGGAAGAGGGAATCATTGCAACCTCTTTTTGGGGTGGAGCTTTAAATATTACCAGGCAGCCTGATCCCCAAAGAAAAACAGACTGTAACATTAAGAAACACGCCAAAACAGAGAATCACAAACATCATCATAGAACTTTCTATGAAGTCTGTCTCTGTAATGCGTTATACCACATAATGAACATATATAACTCATTATACCACATAATGAACATCCTCATCATGCGTTATAGGGGGTAACAGTTGCCATGAGTGCAGATAACTATGATCATACAGCACTCCACAGAGTGTGTTACCAAACTTTTATTTTTCATTCAGCTGAGGTCACAGGAGACAAAAAATACAATCGAATGTGATACAGGCAGTACAAACTCATCATTGTATGTGGGGCTGGCCCCTGGGGCCCTAAGCAAAATTTCATTTGAGAGCCCCCCACCTCCACCGACAGTAATGACTGTTGTCTGCTGGTCATTCGCATACCTACTGTAAATTAAGTAATCTATTTTATTAACTATTACAAATCAACTTGTTAAACTAGCAGTGAGCACCTAGTGTTGTAGCTGCACTTTCATCCACACGCGGACTCTGATTGAGGAGTGATACAGACGCAGATTTTGACGAACTTGGAGAGCAGAGAACCTCTCAATTACTATTTGGCAAAGTCAGCAGCTTCGCCTAATTCTGCACAGTTGTTCCTGTGTTGCCTACATCACACCAATGTCAGCCTGGCATGTTCTTACCCTTCTATGATTTTCAGTCTTAAAGTGACCGCGAGGAACTTTCAGGTTTTTTTTTTTATTCTAGCGCCCCCTTTGGACAAAAGCTGTAGTGACACAAGCGCCTACTACCGTAAAGATCTTTGCTAGCGTGTGCCAGGCAGGCAGAACTCGACATAACACTGGCAACGCGTTCATTTTTTTTTGGAAGTGAGTGAAAGAGAGACGGCAGGATGGATGGTGATGAGGTAATGTGTTTATATGTGACTGAGAAATAAGTTATCAGCCAGTTGTATGGCAGTAATGTCCCCGAGACCTATTACCTCTATTTTCTGTAGGCTAACGTTACACAGCCATTTGCTTAATGTTACATGCTGAGGTGCAAACTAACAGCCGTAGGCAGAGAATATAATCATGTTACTGTTATTGCACAGAACTACGAAATTCAAAAAATGAAATCGTTTTTTTTTTATTTTGGGGGGATTTGGATCAATCACAGGCATTAATAGTAACTACATAAAAATACCAGTCTATTCACTGAGGGTCTTGTTTGCTGTCACAGGAAATTTATAATCATCAGAAGAATCATGAGACTGTTTTGTAAATACTGAAAGATTCTTGGTAGTCACTTGAAATTGAAGCAAATTCAATTACAGGAGTGGTCTGGTGTTGATTTTCACTTTAATATTCAAAGTAGTGCAGTACAAACTGGTACACTGAACGTGGTGTAGGTCTAACATATTATTAACATAATAAAATTACTGCATCATCAAACAAAAAATGCAAAGATTAATAAAAATCAGATGCTCTTGGGGGCCCCCTGCTGGTCACGGAGCCCTAAGCAGGTGTCTTTGGCCAGCTCTGATATGATACAAAATCATGGAAAAAGAGAAGAGAAGGAAATCATTCATGCATCTTCTTGTGATTTTATTCATTAGAGCTCAGTATGAATGGACTGTATGTAGGAGAATGAGACGTTTCCATTGGTTTTCATGGCCATCATTTTGGCACAGTAGGCAACATGCAGGTATAATTAACAATGGCAGTACGTCCCAGTACTCTGAGCCTTTCTGGAGTGTCATTGAAGTCTGCAAACAACTGAACTCTTACATTAGTTACACCTGTTACACAATGTCATGAACCTTACACTAATGAAGTTTGACTTAAACCTTCAGTTACTGATTTTCTGGCCACTTGGGGGCAGTGGAAAAACAATTCAGTAATCTACTCAGGATGCTGACTGTCACAAATTCTGGTTTTTGTTCATACATACTCTACATGTCAAGACGGAACTGGCTGTGACTGAACCTGGAAAGTCCACAGACATCCATCTTCAGCTCTGTCTCTCATCACTGTGCTGGAACTGAACTCGCTGTCATGAAGGACTGACAGGCAGGCAAGCACGGTGTGTGAGTAAGTAAGTGAGGTCTGTGTGTGTGTGTGTGTGTGTGTGTGTGTTTGTAGTCTATAGGAAAAGCGGGTCCTTACATTTGGAAAACTGTGAGTCAAGAGGTGTTTCCTGCCAAAGGCAATGAGCTTGAACAAAGAGAGTTTTCACACAGCACAGAGGCAGCACACTGTCCCTCGTAACAACAGCAGCTAGTTCCACTCATGAGTCAAGGTTTAAAAGCAACATTTATAACTATAATTTAAATGGATTCTTCCTCACATTTTGAAAAGTTATCATACACAGCACAAACCCTTATAATATAAAACAGCGAAAGTAAGAAATAACATGTAGTTTTATTTAAACTGCCCAGGATTTAATTGGGTTTTTAAAAAAAGAGAGAAAAAGAGATTTACTGGCATCTGTTGGCATGAAATATGAACTGAAATATTTTATGCCACAACTATAAATCCATCACAGAGTAAAAATACAGAAAATGTCACATTTTCATCATGTTAACCTGTGCACTGGTCAATCAGCACAAACACATTTAGCAGCCCTCCACAAAGTGACAAAGCAAGGCGTGTATGTCATCCTTTTACAACAAAACATGTAGTGAGTAATCAGTACACAGTCTAAAGCTTAAAAAGCTGATGAATGTGTTACAGACCTGGCTCGGCAGCCACATTTTGAGAAAATCTACATAAAGACACTTAAATAACGGTTTTAAAATTAAGAAATGTTAAGTTGCCGCTGCAACAACAAAATGAGTAGTCATTTTTTTAAACTCGTTTTTGATGATGCATCCAAGTGTGTGTGGAAAACTCCAGCAGCTACCATTCAGTCCTGAACGCAAACAGCAAAACATCTCAGCTTCAGGTTGGCAAATTAAATTTAAATTTGCATGAAAGAGAAGAAAACATGCCATTATTAAATTAAAAAAAAAAATCATTTGAAAATTCTGGAAAACAATCCTGATTTGAAATCAAGGCAATTCAAAGCTGAACTAATAAATAGTTTTAAATGAACAAATGTGAAAGATGTCAGTGACAATTACAAACCCACAGACCTACCCGTACCATACGGAGAGTTTCACCATCTTTTTGCTCACTGCTTTGGTTTGAGGACCCACAGCTGTGCTGTTGGTTCACTCTCACTGTCTTCATTTGCCCTGTTTCCTGAAGCAACAGTCAGTGGTGTACTGGCTATCTGGCACAGTGTGTGCAGCGGCCCACCAAACTGAGCTGCCGGGTCAAAAAAAATTCATAAAGTTTTTAGTGGCCGTGACTGGCCGTCCGGCGGTGACTGTTTCTTTAACAGCCCGGGGCACGCCTCCTATCATTCAAGGTGTGCATCAGAGCGTGCTGTGACTAACGGGGCTCACTGGCCAATCACAAGCTAGATAAACGTGTGCTTATGTCGTGCACTCCACTGTAGTGTACTACGTGGCTAGCGTTTTGCCGCTGTAAAACAGCCAATATGTCATTTTAAGTGTCACAACCCTCGCCAAATGACTTGTTTCACTATCAGTATTTGATAGGTACAGTCTAATAAAATTCAGAAAGTCTAGAGGAGCCGCATGATCTAATTATTACCCCGCTTCAAGTAAGCATACGGCTAAACCAGAAGTGTCTGCTGTGCATGCTTGTACTGTAAACTTAGCTGTGTGCGCAGTGACATGATGAGAACTGGAAGGATGGACAAGATACCACAAAGTAAACGAGGGGCCAGAAAAGTCAGAGAAACCATGTCCCAAAATAAAAACAATGATGATGTCCTAAAATAAAAACATAACATTGCTTACATATTTAGTAGTTCATATGTAGAGTCTGAACCTTAGCTTTAGGTTTAGGTGAAATTTTGCTGTCCCTGGAGGGAAATTTGACTCGGGCACAGTGCATGAACATTGCAGAACATCACAATAAAAATACAAGTAGCCTTGGCATGGTGTTATGTTATTACTTCAGATGATTAAAACCAAGAACAAAACAAACAAATAAACATTGAACGTTATTTACAACATGGTGCTTGAAGTGTAGCTAAACCCCCTGAATATTGGAGGAAGTGTCTCCTGACAGAAATTCAAAAAATGCATCTGGAACATGAACAAACGAATTAACTTGGGCAGCGCTAGGAGGCGAGGCTTTACTGAGAGGAGACCAGGAGAATTGCATAGTTTGAGTACAGTGATTGTAGTTAGATTTAGCTGTAAGCAAATATTAGTTTTTCATGTGTTAAAGCCACAGTTCATTTAAATTCCTTCAAAAACATTATGTTTTGGAGGACTATCAGCTTCGTGCTGATTGCCTTCCATGTGTCAGCTTTGCATGTTCCATCTCAGTAGGTTTTCAGGCTTCGGTAAATACAACTCCAGGTATTATTGCACCAAAATAATCAGCCTCTCACTGTAGAGATCGGACATGTTTTCTACTTGCATGAGGTACTTGAGGAGTTATGTAACATCCGGTTGTATATTCCACTGCAGGGGACGACAATATTTCAACTTTTGACAGCCATGCTGTCTGCCGTTACTGTTCATCATCAGATGTTACTGTCCTGCTCTCATCCACTTAAATCACATCCATCTATCCGATTCCATGTGAATGCAGCATAAAGTGCTACAGTACTAACATATTTATTGCACATTATTCTATTGCATATTGTTCATCAGGCTGGGACAAAGAGTTAGTATTATGTGATTTGATTTGCATTTTGTCACACGGAGTCTTCTTCCTGATGTCAGGGTTTCATATTCAGCGAAGAGGGAATGTTGGGAGTCAGAAAAAATAATTTAATTGTGGAATTTCTGGGAGAGGACATGGGCAAAACAACATGTTGGGTCAAACTGTTTGAGCGATATGTCAAGAATGCCTTGAGGGAATTTCTTCAAATTTGGTATGAAGGTCCACTTGGATTCAGGGTTGACCTGTTTAGATTTTGGAGGTCAAAGGACAAGGTCACTGCAGCAAGATGTTTATACTTAGCTTGTAAATATATCAGGAACGCCTCAACGGAATTCGTTCCAGTTTGATACAAAGGTCCACTGTGACTCATGGATGAACTGATTAGATTTTGAAGGTCAAAGATCAAGGTCACTGTGATGTCACTTGTGTCTAGGCCATAATTTTGAACTGGATTAGTGGTTTCCACACATATTTTTTTAATTTTTTTTTTAAATGAGTACATGTTTTTTAAGTATCATTAAATCACGTGTTCTTAAGTCTTCAGGGATAAATGCAGAGTGGTTTGTGTGGTTGTCTTATCTTGTCTGATTTGGATGCAGCTATTGCAGCAAAGTACTTTCCCTTGAATTTTCATGTGTGCAGTGAGTGCAGAATGTGACCTGGCTGTACGTTCTGCAAGATTAATACACCAGCAGTCTTCACCACCTCCATTTGACCATTTGCCTCCTGTGTTTCATTACCAGCACTACCAATTCCCACAACTTCCTTTGGCCTACACTACAGCTCTTCAATGCTATATTTGTTACAAACAAGGCACCTACACCACAAAACAGCCAACACCACCACAAACACCAGCCACCCTTTCTTCCAGACCACACTGTGCTGACTGTCCACCAACTGCATGGCGTGGAGGCATATAACCGCCAGACGGTAGTTCTAGTTTCATGTGCCTCACAGCGCTTCCATATGAATAAGAACATCTTTTTTGAGGAGTCATTTTTGGCTGGACCACAGGGGGCGGGGCCAGCCCTACAAACACGTTTGTTGCTGAGTGAGTGAGAGAGGTGACCAAGTTTCAGAATTGGTCAGACAGTCTTTACTCTGTCCTCACTGGTTGTTGCCCTTTCAAAATTAATCCGCGTGAACAATCATTCTCTCACCAGTGGATGTTTTTGCAGACTATATGCTAAATGCATGGAAAACTTAAAAAATAACCATTATCTGCATATATACCTCATGCAGGCATTCATTCTCACACTAGAATCTTTTGAACCCGTATGTGACCAATGTGGGACCACTGTGGATAGAGAGTCGGGCCCTGTCAGGCTTGCCTGTTTTGTCAGGGAGGGTGGTCACCACTGTTACTGCTGCGTTTGAAAATAAATCAATAAAATAAAATACAATCTGGAAAAATGCCCTCTTGGATTCCCACCTATGCCAGTACAATAAAATATGATGAGGTGCCCTCAAATAGAAAAAAATATCTTATCTGTATGTAAATTTTGGAATCTAAATTATTTGAAAAATAAAACCGATATTTATTTGAACACAGCAAACTTATCATATTTAGTTAAAATTGATGGGACTGTGGGAGGAAACCAGAACACCTGGAGAAAACCCACAGACAGGGGACAGTGCTAAGCACTGCATCGCCCTGCAGCCCCTAAGTCCAAAAAACAGGCTGTATCGAGGAGGACCACGGTAGTCTGTAAAGCATCCAGTTCTTTCCTGTTCCTGTTTGGATCACCTCAGTGTCTCCAGACTGGGTCGGGCCTGTGGGCTCTTGTCCAGACAGCTCAGTAGAAAAGTCCTACAATCTGGAAAGACAAACATAAAACACATTAGTACAAATACTGTACTCTGTCCATTTGTATGTCAGTGATTCTTGTCTTTGTGTGTTTATGACTTATCAAAGGAAATTTCTGCAGTGATGTCAACATTTTCATTGACAATCTGAGCTTCTGCTCTGAAGGCAAGACGTCTATGCAGCAGCCCAAACAGTACTAAACCTAGCTGCCACACTGTAGTCGGTTCGGTCTCGTAACTTCCATACTGGAACCACTCAGGGGGGTTGTACACATCAGTTCCTAAAACACACAGAGACAAATTATAATGCTGAGGAAGAAAGAGATGGGAAAGATGCCTGATGAGCTCAGTGAACAAGACTCTAAAGGCCTTCACACACCGGTAGTGTTTTTTTCTTGCAAAATAATTTGCGTAAAAAAATATTTTTTGAACTGATGATACTGATGGACATGAATATTTTAACACAGGATATCGCGCTGCGAAAAAGCAGCTATCTTCATTAACGTTACATGCTAAGGTGCAAACTAACAAACTAACAGCTGTAATCAGAGAATATAATCACATCATTGTCATTGCAGAGAACAACAAAATAAAAAAAAAATAATAATAAAATAAAATGTTTTGTGTGAGTTCACGTGGATCACTGGCATTAATAGTAACTACATAAAAGTAGCAGTCTTTTGGCTGAGGGTCTCATTTGCTGTTACAGGAAATTTGTAATCATCAGAGGAATCATGAGACTGTTTCATTAATAACTAAAAGTTCCCCGTAGTCACTTTAAATCGCGAACACTTAATCCACTCCCTGTTTGCCTTGCTGCTGTGTGTCCATCAGACACAGATCTTACGTTCATGCCAATGAGACAGCGATGTAATCTAGTTGCTATGTTTATATACAGAGTTGGAAAGGTTACTCTGGAAATGTAACAGATTACTAGTTGCCCTACTTAAAATGTAATAAGTAATGTAACTATTTCAATTATTTTATCAAAGTAATGTAACTTATTATATCTGACTACTTTTTGATTACTTTTCAAAACTTCTAACGAAATGTTAAACTGTTAACCATTTTCAAATTTCATTCCATTTCCATTTTCAACCAGGCAGCATTGATGGCAGACTTGGGGCGCTGCAAA
Organism: Naso vlamingii; assembly: GCA_029822935.1. Lineage (NCBI taxonomy): Eukaryota > Metazoa > Chordata > Actinopteri > Acanthuriformes > Acanthuridae > Naso > Naso vlamingii. Next base: position 26,907,752 of record JAPQLA010000012.1, on the reverse strand, counting down.
TTCAAATGAGAACCAATCAAAAGCATCAGAATAGCATCAAACTTTACTAAAAGACCTTGACTGGAAATGACAAAAGAAAACATTGTACACGTTGAAAACATGCAAAGCAACAAAATGAATATTACTAAACATACAGCCTGAGCTTTCTACAGAGAATATTCAGATGTAACCTCCTTTGCAATCCTTAACATTTTCATAAGCAACTGTAATTTAATTATACAATCTTTCTCAGTAACCAACTGATTACAGTTACATTAATTTTGTAATTAAATTGCATAATTTTGTTACATGTAACTAGTTACTTCCCAGCATTTTATATGGAGTCCTGGCATGTTGCAGGCTGAGATTTAAACACTACTGTCCAAAGGATGATGAAACATATCAAACTCAGCAAATTAGAATTATTTTTTAAACAAAATTTCTGCATATTGCGCCTGTGATTAAAGTAATAGCCTACCAGCTAAATCATATTAATAAAAGAAAAAGTATGACTACAATGTTTGCCTGGATTTTGTCCTCAGTTCTTACTTAGTTTTCTTAGTCTTCGACTTGATCTTCATGACTCTCAAACAGTAACAATTCACAGTTGAAATGACTGTTGAAAAAGTTTGATTTTTCTTGTTGCTTGGTAAGTGTCTAATGCCAAGTGTCTTGTCCTCTGTACCTTAAAGTGTAACTAAACCCCTAGAGTTCTGGCTTAAGTGCCTCATTCCTGAAATTCACAAAAGGCATTTAGAATCCTATGGTTTCCTGGCCACTGATCTCAGCCTGAAGATAGCGCTTGTGACATCACGTTGCACCTGTGACATCACGTTGCACCTTATCAACCAATTAAAATGCGTTAAAAAATTGCCTTGTAATATCAGCGTTTCAACCAGTAGATGGCAGTCACTACACACATTTATTTATTTATTTTTTATGTTACTTTTATGTATCAAAAGTTTTTTAAAATATATCTTAAGCCCAAATGATCACGACACCTCCCTCATGCAAGGAAAAACTCCCAAACTAATCCCTGAATGGAGAGCCTGGAAGAAACCTCAAGAAGGACCACAAAGTGAGAACTCCCTTCCTGAGATATTTGGGTGTTGGATGGGAAAAAAACCTGTTACGGTACTACTGTATGTGCTGTGTGCACCCGCGGCAAACCCTGCAGACACGGAGAGAACATGCAAACTCCACACAGAAGACCGGGCTTGAACCAAGGACACCTCTTGCTGTTAGTTACAGTGCTAACCCCTGCACAACTGTGCTGCCCTGTTAATAAAATTGGAAAAAGGATTCTGTCCTGTGGACTAACTATTGAGATTTCAAGGGTCATCTTCGGTGCGTCTTTAAACTTTCTTTGGTTTTCTTTAGGCACTTCTTGGGCTCATCGTCAGCTCTTCTCTCACATGTAGACAGACTCTGGCTGCATCCATTTTCTGACTTTTTAGACTCCCCTTCGTTCGGAGTCTTCTTCATCCTCTTCTTCTTAAGGGAATCAGAGAGTTCATTCCTGTCTTCACTGTGTGAGGGTGTAAAAGTGTCCTACTTCCTCTTTTTCAGACACTTCTCTTGTTGAATGGAGCCTCAGTTGGAGCCGCAAAGGATTTTTGAGGTGATTTTTTGAGGGTCCGGTCACAGCCTGGATTTAACCTCCTCCTCTTTTGTTTTATGCAATCTAGACTCCTTTCACCGATGAATGAAGCTTCAAAAGTATTCCTTGAACTTGCCCTTGTAGGTTGAACTTTGCTTTTGAAGGATTTGGTCACAGACGTGAAATGCACCTGCAGCTGTGAGTCTGATGTGCTCCTGTCTTCATGGATGGAGAGGGTCGGTGCTGTCAGTGGTGTGTCTAAATGCTCTTGGCTGTTTGGCCAGGCATAGGGCACCTCGTTTAGGGCGTTCTGGTCTAGTGTAGCATAACTAGTGGAAGGCTACGGGTCCAATGACATCTTCTTCGTCACTGTCATCATTACTCTGACTCTGATTTGGACAGACTTCCTTCTCTTCACAGAATGATGTCATGTTAAAGCTGTTTGGGAAGCTGTTTGCATAATTCGTGGCTGTGGTTCCCATAACATCTCAAGATCACTGCTATCAATACTCTGACTCTGATTGTGAGAGAACGCCATTGTTTTCCAGCATGACTGCATGTAAGAGTTGTTGGGTAAGATGTCTGAGGTTCATAATGATGAATGGATGCTCAATAAGCTAGCTCTGTGTTATCCTTTTATCAGGATCCAGATGAAGCATCCGCTTCAGTAAATCCACAAAGTCCTTCTGATCTGTACTCTCTGCCATGTTGTTCTCTTTTGACAAATCCTAATCAAATTGCCTTTCAGCACAGAGATCATCCAGGGACTTTAGCTTGGTGTCGGTAACCGGTGTTGATCTATATTCCAGTGATGTCTTAAATCTCCAGCGACGATTACGACGTAACTTGCTTCTGTGAAAGAACTGCTTTGATTTGAGTCCTTCATTCAGAGCTTTCGATGGGATCTCACCCTGAGTGGGCATCATAAGTCGTAGCATATCATGTTCACTGTTGCCAGGGAATGGCACTTTGCCCAAGTGCAGATCAGCAGCGACTGTTCCCAAAGACCACATGTCAATGGCTGTTGTGACATTACATGCCAGGATGACCTCTGGAGCCCTGTAATTGCGTAGATGGAAGTATTGAAAATATTCGGTGTGTAACGCATTTAAGGCCAGGACAAAGTCTATCACTTTCATCTTGAGTGGCTTGTTCACACTGTCCACCAACATGATGTTGTTTGGCTTGAGATCTGTATGTAAAAGTCCTTCCTTCTCTAGGAGTTGTAGAGTGGTGGCCACCTGATGCAGGATTTGTCGAATTTCTTCAAGGGAAAGACAGCTGTTTGGTTTCCTCGCTACGAAATCATACAGATTCTGTTCCAGCTTATCAAACTCAATATGAATGTATTTTCTGACAGTGAAACTATCATTGAATTTGACAAAGTTGAATCTGTCTGCATCAAAAGCTTTCAGTTTTTGCAGAACAGTCATCTGTTGAAGTGCTCTTTCTGTCCTTTATCTTTTTAAGAGCTGCCCTTTCCTTGGTGTCTGTCTTTGTGCACTGCAGGACAGTTCCAAAACCACCCTGACCCAAAAATGACTCAATCAAGTAGGTTGTTGAGGGGGAGTGGATAGTGCCTAGGTTGGCCCGGGACCCCTCGTCCAAGAAGAGGGAGGTGGATGTGGTCTTCTCATCAGTCAACATATAAAACTGGGAATGTTCATGGACAGGTGTACTCATGACGTTTGTGGACATTTCTGATTTTTCTGAATGAATTATTCAAGTTGAAATGTTACAGGTGATCCTTTTACCAATGTTCACATCAACAAAATTGCAGCTGAACTGAATTAAAATCTTTTTTCTTTTTTTTAAAAGTTTTTGTCTCCATTGGTAAAAAACAATGGAAGGTACTATCTGTCACATCAAAGGCTTTTAGTGTGATGGATGGTGACCTTTGACCTGAGAACAAAGGAACAAGACAATCAAAAATTAATGAGCTACCCGGGTTCCCGCAACGTCAGCATAAATTAAAAACTTGCATAAATTAAAAATGCATACATTTAAAACTTGGATAAATTAAGAATGACAAGCTCTCATTCATTTCATGCAATACTGTTGTATATTATGCCAAACTGTAGGACAAGACAAATGATGTTCCAATAAGACATTTCTCCCCGTCTCCTTTCCTCCCTCACACAATTTGGCTGCTATTGACATCTTGTTCCCAAACTTCCCAAACCCATACCGACACACACACACACACACACACACACAGCGACTGTGGCATTGTTGTCTTAGGCAAAATAAAACAGAGTCCTCTTCCATGACCCGTGGGTTGATCTGTGAGAGTCTATGGTCGTGAAGGTCTTTTGTCAGGGCTTGGAACCTGCTTCTTACCCACAGCGCACAGCAGCGGAGGTGCGGACCCCTTGTAGCAAGAGGCAGCGCACAGGTGGCGCATGTATTGACCCAATTTGTCTGGAGAACAGAAGGGGAGAAGGTATGTTTAGTCAGTGCAAGATAACGTCACCTATGGGAAAATCATTCAGTTAAAAAACTTTTAAAAGAACCATTGATAAGAATACAGTATTTGGAAGTTAACATCTCTGTCTTTGTGAGACAAGAAACGAAAGAGGGGTGAATAAAACATCGGATCATTTTAAAAGAATGATTGACAGACAATGATAAGAATAACCCAAACGCAGCAGCAAACAGGCCATGCAGAGTGTCTGAGATTTTACAATAGGCTATCCTCACCAGATTCAACGTGGATGAGAATGAAGAACGCTCGGGATAAATGTTAAAACAAGTCAGGTTATATAGAGTATGCTTACTGCGACATTTTAAATACAGCGTTTGTTTCTTATAGAAATTAAGGTTTGTGCGTAAATCCTCACTCCTCCTGAGGAGACATCGTTTTTAGATCATGGTAAGTACACAATGTTTTTTGTTTTGTTTTGTTTTAGAAAAACAATTTTCTCTGCTTTATGGTGTAGGGAAAAAGGTTTTAAATCTGGATTTTATCTCATGCAGTTGTTACAGCAGATGAGCTGGAAGACATAAATTTCACACCATTGGACTTTAGTAAGTTATTTTCTTAAGTGTGAATAATACAAAAATGTCAATAACACGCAATAATAACAAACTATGATGAAACAACTTACAGATGCAGAATTGGTGTGGGCCGCTGAAGCTGTAGAACGTTTTAATCCGCTGAATCCTGCCTCCATTTTTCACCCCGGGAATCCCTCGGTTTACCACGGGAAAGATCAAATTGTCCAGCACAGGCAGGCTCCAGCCAGTGAAGCCTTGTAATTCAGAGATAACAGGTTGACGCTCCACCAGCCTCCAAAGAAGTCTGGTGGCCAGGACAGACCCTCTGCTCCACACCGCCCTGTGGACCCTCTGCTCCACACCGCCCTGTCGAGCAGGAGAAGAAGAAGAAAGACAGGGCCTCTGCTCCAGAGTGTCCTGCCATCCCCGCCGACCCTGTGAGTGTCCCGAGCAGCCAGAATGAGGGAAAAAAAAAAACCTGCTCTGGAGCCCTATCATGCCTCATGATTCCCACGCTCAAGCAGGACAAATCCATCCCCGCCTTCCAAGCGGTCAGAGGAAGAGAAAAAACCCATGCAGGGCTGAAGCTCCAGTGGGGCCCATCGGTAAGCATATTTTATGCCCTTGTAAAGCACTATGAATCACTATGTTAAATAAAATTGCCTTTTTCTGCCTTAACTCCATCAGTACATCCACCTGCTGCGCTTGTTTGAACCAGTGGTTAAGGCACATGCACACACGTCACTTCCCACTTTCCTCTTTTTTCTAATCATACCACGGATGTATCATACCGCCACCTGCAGGAGGGGAATGATATGTAAACCCGAGTTAGGATCAAATAACTGCTAACGTCATTTCATTCAGTCCTCAACCATACAGAATGGATGATCGAAGCAGTTGCTTACACCTTTTATTTAACCCATGTCACACACACACACACACACACA
>JAPQLA010000012.1:26713663-26726643 GCA_029822935.1 Naso vlamingii | reverse complement strand
ACATATATATATATATATATATATATATATATATATATATATATATATATATATATATATATAATAAAGTTGTAATAAATGTACTTCTCCTAAATAAGTTATTGTATAAACTGCTGCATGTTTTTTCTTGTTCAGAGAGATTAGTCGGGCAGCTGGCAAAATGGTTAAAGGAACCATTGAAGATGAAAATGTTGGAAATAATGCACAGTAAGAGATTCACGTTTTATCTCTCTATGTTTCTTCCAAAGTGCTGCACCTAGTATTATGAAAGGTTTTCAAAGCATGCTGTTGTGTCTGGATGTGTGTAGGGCTCTCACATTTGTGTACCCGTATGGTGCCACACTGAGCGTGATGAAGCCAGCTGTGGCTGTTCTTTCCACTGGCTCTGTCTGCTTCCCCCTCAACAGGCCCGTCCTGGCCTTCCATCAAGGAAAGGTTAGAGGCACAATGTATCTTTTATATTCATTCCAAGACCACAAACACCTGTGTATACTTGTGGGATGATGTTGAAAGATGCTTTATGTCTTATGAAGGATGCTGGCAAACTGGCAGTGTTGGGTTCCTGCCACATGTTCAGTGACCAATACATAGACAAAGAGGAGAACAGTAAAATCTTGGTGAGTCCCATTGATATTTAAATGTTTTTTGTCCACTAACACATCAGAAGAGTTTATCATTAAATGTAAATGTTTGTTAAAAAAAGAACCTATGGTATTTTTTTATTCTAGGATGTTGTGCTGCAGTGGCTGATGACTGATCATATTCAGCTGAATCAGATTGATGCTGAAGTTCCAGAGGTAAGGAAGTTTAGTTAACAGCAGAAGGGCATAAATAAGTCTTTTAAATGTGTGGACACTATATTGACTTGTATTTTGTTCCCAAGATCACAGATTACACCATGTTACCAGACACGGGGTGCTTGTCAAAACAGCTCAGAGTGTGCTTACAGGAGGGTGATGAAAACCCCAGGGACTTCACCTCTCTCTTTGATATGTCTCTGTTCAATTTCTCAACTGACACTTTATCTCAAGTCATTAGGTGAGAATGAATAATACTCTGATACGCTGGAGTGTCATTGTTCTCTATTCTTTCATGGCCAAAATAATGTTTCTTTTCCTGCAGTGCTTACAAGCTGCTTAATGTCAAAAACGAGCCACTTCAGCTGATCATGCCACAGTTTGAGACCCCTCTGCCTCAGCTTCAACCTGCAGTAAGTCTCACACCTGCATTCTTGTCCCAGCCAATGTTTCTCAACTTACAGAATTTCACCTATAGAGGCCACATACACCTGAAATGTTTAGGGGACAAACATTTCACACAAAGCAATACAAGTTTAAACCCTAAAGTGGGATCTTGTTTTGTTTTTTTTTAGGTCTTTCCACCTGCCTTAAGTGATTTGCCTCCACCCATGTTGGACCTGTTCGATCTAGACGAAACATTCTCTTCTGAGAAAGTGCGCCTAGCACAGCTCACCAATAAATGTGAGTTGAGCACTTCATTAAGCTAAATAATCAGTAACTATTTAGGTGTGGTCTGGTAATAGAAAAGGCACTTCATATCTTGTCATTTTTGAAAACTGTTTCATTCACAGGTACAGACGATGATCTTGAATTCTATGTGCGAAAGTGTGGCGAAATCCTGGGGGAGACTCCAAAGCTGGATAAAGATCACAGGGACGCCAAGCACATCTTGGAGCACATTTTCTTCCAGATTGTGGAGTTCAAGAAACTCACTCAGGTGAAACACCATTAAAACTCCCAGAAGTAAATGTATTATGCAGCAAGACTCGTCTAAACATGATTTTCCCCTTTGCAGGAGCAGGATATCAACAGAGAGGCTCAATTCACTCCACTGTGATTGAATTCGCGAAGCAGCACATTTCCATTTTCAACCCTGCCTTTTCATTATTATACTGTTACATGACCAAGCAGATAGGAGTATGTTTGTTGTAAAGGAGGTAAATGGACTTGGCTGTAGTTGTAGACTCTGCTATATTGACAGCATGATGTAGTCAAACTGTATGTAAAGTTCATATTTTTCTATTGTATTTCATTTTGTAAAGAAGGTGTAAGACACATTTAAACAAATAGTCACGTTTATTTAAATATTCAAATATTTTAAAATACCATGAAGGCACGTACAGCTTTCTGCATTAATCCTCACACATGGGTCCTGTAAATCAAAACAAGCAATAAAATGAATTTGCAGATTTTGCCTTGGTATGTAGTGCTGATTGAAAATTGCCAGTTTAACTGAGCATCTTACCTTTATATGTACATCCAGCATTTTAAAGCCATGTTGATTCATCTTTGATGCATGGTGGGGGCAGAAGCAGACAACCGTGTAAAGCTGAAAAACCTATAAATCCTCCTAAAAATTCTATATGTCTCCGTATTAAGGGTGTGTATGTAGAGGGACACTATTGGCCACATCAGGGAGAAATTTTAGCTAATGTGTAGAGTGGGGTTTCGGACTCGACTCTTGCTCCAGAGCGCTGGACTCCATGCGGGGTTTGGGGCTGTTGCTCTCTGGTTTAATCAAAGACACATCCCAAGACATCTGAGAGGCAGTGTACAACTGATCTAAGCAAACAGCCTTTTTTTGCTTTTGAAGGCAAATGCAGGGAGTGGAGGAGTTTCCCTGTAGCGGCACAGCCAGGTAATTGTCAGTCTCTTGAGCATTTAAGCTGCTCATGGAAAAGGCCTGAGAAGGAGAGATACAGTCTGATGACAGGCAGAGAGAAGCCAGGATGGACAGCCTAGTGTCAGATTTATCAGCCACTGTGTCATTTGACGCTCTCGATGTGGACAGTTGTTCCAGCGACAAAGCAGACAGCAAACTCTGCTCCTCAAAAAACTTCCTGTCAAGCTCCGATGGAGATGAAAACTCAAAGCTCCTCATATCTAAAAGATAAAATGTCAGATATCGCTTGGAATCTCATAATCTGATCAGACTTGAATAAATCTAAACAAATCTAATAAAGCTCAATCAATAAAAACAACTTACTTACCTTTAATAACAAGAGCTTCCTCCATTGTTTCCTTCGGCCCAGTGAGTGTGAACTGAGCTCCAGGTGGATTTAAGCTGGCTGGTAATTGACCCACCTGGGGGCTGAGCTTGTCATCAGTCTTAATGAGGTGGGGGAGCATACATCTTGTCAGAGGTGCAGTCACATTTTCTTTGAAATCTTTTTTTTTTTTTTTTTACCACTAAAATAAATAAAACAACTTTTCCTGATAACCTTAATTAACATAATAATTAATAATTAATAGTTTAATTCGCCTACATTTAATAAATTGATTTTAAAAAAGAACATCACAGTTTCCCAGAGACAAATAGAACATTTTCAAACCTGCTTAGTTCGTATATAACAATGAACAGGATTAAGCTTATTATTACAACATGATCCTGTCCGAGTCGTTTAAGTTTGTTAATAAGGCCAAACATTTTTTGCTTAAAATCTTATTTTGAAAGTCCCACCGGTAGTGTTTTGTCGGCTGCTTTGGGCTACGCGCAGGTCTCCTGCGCAGCTACGTCACTTATCCGGTTCTTACGACAGAGAAGGGCGCGAGATAGAAATCGGAGCGCGGACAACCCAGGCGCTCCGCTCCAGCTGGCTACAAGCTACGACACTGCTATTCAACAGAACAGCTCTGAGCCTCCGTCAACAATATAAAGCACTTCGTAAAGAAAAGAAACCCGCGGAATTCAACATTATAACACCGGACATACATGCACATGACGTGCAACGGCAGCAGGACGAATAACCGCCTGACCGTAAACAACAGAAACAGAGGGAAATGTCTTTGTGGTCGCGCGGGTGAGATGTTGATATTTGCTATTCTAATTAAAAGAAGCATCAGCTTAACAATACTCTATATTACAGCTGAGTTGGACATGAACATTTAACATTGTAGTATTGATAGCATTCCGTTGCTTTTTGACCTGATCTTGTATCTTTTGATTAAAACTTAGTCCACGGATTCTCGTCTGTGCCGCCCTTTTCCGGGGAGTCATGATAAACAGTGTTCATTATTTGATTAAACACCCGACACCCCTACTATTAACTTACAGTTATCAAATAAATCTAACACTGCAGCGATCTCGTAACTTTGACGATCAGTATTTTGAGTCCATGAGATTTGCCGCGTAATCGTAACATTAGATAAAAATAAACCTGATTGTCCAGTTTTACTTGGCACTCGACTAGGGCGGGTCAGAGGCAGGTTTCTGCTTTCACTGCCAGTGTTCTTCTGCACATCACAGCTGTTTGTGTTTCAGTGAGGATGGAGAGGAGGCCTTACTTCAAGACACCGACTCTGATGTGGCAGAACAGAGAGATGGTGGGAAAGTGAAGGTGAAATGGACACATGAGGAGGTGATTGCCACGACTTGTCCCAGGCAGTGATTTGCATGTTGTTTTTTATCACTTCTGACCCTGACCTTAAGTAAGTGAGGGTTCTGTAAGACAGAGGACACAGACATGCTTATTTCATTTATGTTTACAGGATGACATGCTCAGAGCGTTGGTTCAAAAACTGGGACCAAATGATTGGAAATATATTGCCAGCTACATCCCAGTGAGTTTCATGAGCTTTCCTTGTTGTTTATGTTAAGTCTTAGGGTGTCTTTGGTTGCTTTATGACAACAGAGATCTCATTTAGTGCCTTAAAGATTCTTATACTTGTCTTGTTTTGCTCAGAATCACTCTGAAAACCAGTGTCAGCACCGATGGTACAAGGTCTTGGATCCAGAATTGGTTAAAGGTCCTTGGACCAAAGAGGAGGATGAGAAGGTGTGTGACATGTTAACCAGCAGTGCTGGAGTTCAAAATCTGACTTTCTGAGAACAGGATAGTGTGCGATCAATCAAAATGTGTTGTAAATCAGATGCATATCCCTCATTCCTCAGGTTATAGAGCTTGTAAACCTCTATGGCAACAAACAGTGGGCGATGGTTGCCAAGCATCTGAAGGGCAGACTAGGAAAGCAGTGTAGGGAGCGCTGGCACAACCACCTCAACCCCAATGTGAAGAAGTCATCGTGGACAGCCGAGGAGGATCGCATTATATACAAAGCTCACAGCGTGCTCGGAAACCGCTGGGCGGAGATTGCCAAGCTGCTCCCTGGAAGGTAAACGCTCATTATAAAGGCTATGGTCAGCTCAGAGGTTGAGATTGAAATTGTTGTCATGGTTTTTAGTGTGCACATAAAGCCTTTCCTGCTCAAAAGGACTCACATTATGATGTTTATTCACAGGACGGATAATGCAGTGAAGAATCACTGGAATTCCACAATCAAACGCAAGTTAGAGTTGGGCTTCTTTGCCGGAGAGGTTCTCAGTCCAAATGAGGTTGAAGAGCTGTTGGCACGTGTTAATAGAGATGTGCAGGTGGGCTGTCTGTCCATGATGTTTTGTTCTAAGGGCCCTTTTAGACTGAATCAGGCATTGTTGTGAAAAAGGAAGTTGTCATTGTAATGAAGTGCAATCTGCAGACCCCAGGGCTTTGGAAAAAAACAAAAAACAAGCAGCAGTGCAGTAGAAAGTAACAGCAGAGTCAACTTTTAGAGGAATGCAACCCAATGTCACGCTACGGTGTCCAGTCAGCTGATCAGCCGATCAGACTGAGCAAAGCTGAACAATCCTACCAGTGCGAAGCACAGACCTAATTTGCTTTTGCAAACAGGCCAACACTCCGCACAGTTGCACAAACCTGCACTGCTCACTGCAACGCCTGATTTGGTCTGAAACAGCCCCGAGAATGATGCCGTTTTGAACTATACAAACACTGTAGAAAATGCTGTTTTCTGCTTACACAGATGCCCATTTGTTCTCAAGATGGTACGGACAACCCTGAGCAGAAAGTGCATCCTTCAGTAAGGAACCAGTTACACAGATTTTAAAAAATGCCACAATTCAGATGCACAATTTGAATAGTTTAATCTCTGTCAGCGGATTTGTTCTGAATAAAATCCGCAGGATGTCTGTATTACACATCAGTAATCATGCTTCCAGTGTCAGTGTTGTTATAGATGTGCGCTTTTTTCATCAGTTGCAGGAAACGTCTGCATCAGCCTCTGTAAAAGTCAGTGCCAGCAATGCAGGACTGTCAAAGGATGAATCCCCTCCAAAGAACAGCTTAAGCCCCAAGATTGAGGCAGGCACCCCTGGAGAAATGAGCTGCTCCAGCTGGGTGGTCGACAGCTCGGGCTTTCTCTCCCCTACTGGCCCAGCACTCAAGGAAGTGCTGGATATGGTTGACGGAGTACGTATTCCCAATTATGAACAAATAGATGTAATTTAACTGTGTTTCTCAGGGCTGATGATACAATCCTTCCTGGCTGCTGCAGTGCAACCTCTTTTTGTGCTATGAATGACAAATAGTGCTGATAAATATACAGTTCATTGATTTAAACAAGGACTACTTGTTAATTTGTGATAACCCTAAAATATTGTAAAAGACCGTTTTTTTTTTTCCATTTTACACCGCCAGACTTCTCCATGCACACAAAAGGTATTAAAAAGTGTAGTTGTTGTTATGTTTTAGGAAAGTGTCCATCTAACAGGTAAAATGTCTCCACTGCTATCAGGACCTCGATGGCTGGTGCAACCTAGCAGCCTTTGACCTTCCTGAGGATAGTCCGAGCCCAGAGCGCCACCAGTTTCGCCTGGAAGGCAGCACCTTGCAGGAGTTAAGCAAAAGCAGCAAAGGGGAACTCATCCCTATCTCTCCTGGAGGTGTCACGCCACCTTCGATACTGAACCACCGGAGTCGGAGGCGCATCGCCTTGTCTCCTGATACCAGTAACTCCATGACTCCCAAGAGCACCCCTGTCAAAATCTTGCCCTTTTCTCCATCTCAAGTAAGTGATTAATCCTGTAGATCTGACTTGGGTTCTACTCGTGATGTCATGAGATGGTCCACTCACTTAATAAGTGTTGTTCTAGTTCCTTAACATGTGGACCAAGCAAGACACTCATGACCTGGAGAACCCGTCGCTCACGTCCACCCCAGTGTGCAGCCAGAAAGCCATCGTTACGACACCACTACAGCGCGACAAGACCCCCCTCACTCAGAAGGAAAAGTCAGTGTGAGTGGTCTCGAACTAGGGATGGGTTTAGATAGCTGGTTCCCCCAAGGTTCCAATCTCATTGTGAGTTTACATCGAGGTTCATATTAGTTACTTGACATGTGGAGAGTAAGTCTAATTTGATTCTATATGGAATGGATTCAAAACTATTTTGATTAGAAACTGGATTTGAAGTTTGAATGAGAGTCTGCTTTTTGTAGATTTGTTACACCCAACCACAAGTCAGACCTCTGTACGACCCCACGAACTCCGACGCCATTCAAAAATGCCATGGAGAAGTACGGTCCTCTGCAGCCTCTGGTGAGCATCTTTGACTGTCAGTGAAAAGTACTGAGCTCAGTAAATGGTTTAATCAACACTGCATTCATGCTGTTTTTCTGTGTAACCTCAGCCTCAGACTCCAAACCTTGAAGACGACATAAATGAGGTCATCCTACAAGATGGTGGCATTGACTTGGTTGTGGTACGTTCAACTCCGCCTGAGCAAAGACGCAAAACTATGGTAACTATGAGTCAACCTTCATACTTAAGGGCACACTATGCTGAATTTCAACAATGTGGGTAGTTTGGGCAAATGAATACTATAAACTTTCCTTCATTGTCCCCGCACCCATAGCTGCCTCTTAGTTTTCCATCTGCTGCATAACGCAAAATGTGTCATGCGGCGAACTTTTGCCGGTCCCAAGTCTGTTCACAGTACAGATTGTACTTCCACATTTTTGTATTCCCACCTTTAAGGCCATAAAGAGTATAGAAGTCGGATCGAAAGAGAGATGTTCCTCTTGGACTCTCTTGGATCAAGAGAAGGCAGCATCATCTGTTTTTGACCAAAATGTTTTCAGAAACGTAGATCCGTATTCTCATTCGCTGTAATACAAGTTGCAATATTGCTTCCTGTTTCAGAATGGACGAGCTTAAACCAAACATTGTCTAACTCGCATTATGCATCCACCAGCAGGAGTGTATGTGATATATTTTGCAGCACTGAGTGTTTATTGGTCCAGTGTGTTGCTGTGCATTCTGACTGATGTAGGCTTCCTACCCCTTGAGCAAAAGGGAACACAGCAGCCCTTTTGTCGCTGAATTTTTTTTTGTTTGTTTTTGTTTTGTTTTGTTTTGTTTCCTGGTTATGTGGCACCAGTTTAAAAAAAAAAAAATGCATCTTGCAAGTGCATAGACTACTCAGATTTACATGAAAACATCTTTCTAGTTGTGAAATACTTCTTTAGCATCCATTTTAATCCTTTTCATTGTAAAAAAAAAAAAAAAAAAAGTTTTAATTGCCTTTTTCAGATACACCTCAGCATTTATACATGCTAGATTATAGAAAACTAAGGTGAAGGAAATATCTCAAATAATTTTTTTTCTTATAGCAAATGTAGTGCATACTGAAAAATATATTCATTCATCAATGGACAGTAAACCTTGGAACAGTTTTGTTTTTGTTTTTTTTGTAAGACAACTGATTGAGACGTATTCGATTACAGAAGCTAGGGTACTAAGGCTTTATCATGGTGTTATTGTAGTGTGTCCTACATGCTGGAATTGGCATGCAAACGGTGCAGAACAGGGCGTTTGACCTGTCCTCAAGCTTTTGTGTGATTTTCTTGTTTGTGATCGAATACTTGTTCCAACTCAAGTGTCTGTCAAACTAGTACTGTACATTATGTGTAGAAGGTGAATCTGAAAGTTTGTCTTCTTTGGCACACTGAGAGGCAGTTTACACGGCGCAAGTTTTCACATCAAACGATACACCTGTTGCGGTTCGGCTTTCCTTTTACATGACAACGGTGTGTTGGCGCCCTGAAACCGCAAACATTTGAAACCGGGTCCCAGAGTGCAAACTTTTGAAACTGCAACCTTCTTTCCGGCTGTGTGAACTGGCAAAAGGCAAAGCCTGTGACAGTGGTGATTATGCTAATGCAAATGCTAGCGTAAGTCAATGCATTCCAGTCTAGCCACTACCCAACTCCAATGATACTCTGCACAGTGCACCCAAAGCAAGTTGAATATGACGACAGTCTATTGAGGCAAATTCAAGTGATCATAGCAAAATTTTAGAAGTCAAACTACGGCTGAATTTCTTCAATTTGTGGCTGCTTAGGGCTTAGCAGCAAAGGAGTAACCAACTTCAGCAGCTCCAGTGGTAGGTCATTACAAACTTAGACCGCAAACTACCGCTCTGACATGCATACTGCAGCACTTTCAACAGTTCATGTAAACATGGAATTTTTTTTAATGATGCAAAGGAAAAACCTCTCTGTTTCTAGTAGGGCTGCTCTTGTTTAAACGTGGCCTGAGTACTTTGCTGCATTTCAGCTCCATACTGCTTCACGTTCACAGATTCACACCTCAGAGCTATGCATGACAATGGCATGTCTTGACTTTTGGTCAGCAGTGTTAAATCCCTAGTGCACTCACTTCCCCCAACCAGATATTTGCTGCTACCACCAAGCAAGAATGCTTTGAACTAATATGTTTTAGCTTCCGATGCTAGAAACTTGATGACACATAACATAAATAGGTCAATGCTTTCTTTTTTTGCCTCTACCAGATCATTATAGCTTTTATTTTTGACATAAAAAGTACTTTTATGTTCCTGTTGAAGGCATTTACACAGCTGCATACACATTGTGTTTTTTGTTTTTGTTCCCAGCATCGGCCTCCTATGAAGAAAGTTAGGAAATCATTGGCCCTCGATGTCATGGACTGCCAGGCGATACCTAAATCCAAACGTAAATCCCTCAAAACTGAAGCCAAACACAGCATCAAGGTAAACAACGTGGACATGTATTAGTATTCTGTTCCTACAATGATACATCCTAATTGCTTTTGTCCCTCTTTTTCCCTTTTTTTGGCCACAGGAAGAACCTGTGTTAGTTTCTCTCAACTCTGCATCATTTTGCAGTAAGCAGCAGGAAAGTATTTTGGATCAAGGCTTCCTTTTGGGACCTAGTGACAGTGCCATTTTTCTCAACACGGGGCCTCCACTTCCAGTAAGTTCCACCTTTAGCCTTAAAGCTGGAGTAGGCGATGTCTAGAAATCGAGCTAATCTTGTGTCATCCTGATCATATTCTGAGTAAGAAATTCTGTTTATTGCCCTTGGGACGGTGTTACCTTGCCAAGAAGAGATGCAGAAGTCTAATGTTCTTTCAGACCACCTAAATTACAACATGCTCAAAGGTTATTATTGAATTTTAGTGCGATTAAACTAAAAAATAAACTGCCTACCTCCGCTTTAACAGGAATGAATTTGCTCGTCATTTATTTAATTCTAATTCTACGGTGATGTTTTTTCTCTTCCTCCAGATGTCAAAAGAATGGGAGACAGTTGTTTGTGGACAAACTAAAGACCAGCTCATAATGACGGAGAAAGCAAGACGCTACCTTCGCTCACTAAAATCCCACGCTCCTAACCGGGCCCTAATTCTGTCCTGAGACACCATCATGTTGCTGTTTTTCCCCTTACTTTTGCTCATGTAATTTGTGGTGGAAAGAACATTTCATGTGTAGGTTTAGTACAGTTTTTGAACAAGTCATTAGCAGTCAAGTCTTATCGATAATTTGAGAGAGAATGGTGCTATAAGATTTAGTCTCAATCCAGTTGCCTTGTGTAAGGCTTCAAAAACAAGTTAATCAAATTTCATTGTATTGGTGTTACTTAAACTGTCTGAAAACAACAATGTATTTAAAAATGAAAAATCACGGCTCAGTAGACATGGTTTTACACTGCATAATGTGTGTAATGTAACAGTTTTTTAACATTGTGAAGAGTAGTACAAACACTCATACAGAATGTTTGTATCTAAAGTTCCCTTGTTTACCTTGAATGTGGAGTAAATACAGACAGGTTGATAAGTAGTACATGTAGCGAGGAAGGATCAAAGTTGAAAATGTTAAGTGAACATTGTTTAGCTTGTGTATAGACTTATAATATACATCTCAATACATGTTAAAGTATGGGCCTTACACAGGTTTCTTAAGACATGTTGGAAATGTAATTGTAACTGCATCACATTTAAAGTCATTAAGTGGAGACCTGCTTTGTAAGAGCCAACAAAGTGATCAATAAATATTGGGATGTTTTTTTAAGGTATCCAAGTAGTTAAAAAGTACTGGAGGCGTTGAAGCATCACTGGTGTTAATCATCATCAGAAAGATCATAATGACAAAGGTATTACATATTTTGGCACTGTTTGTAAATATTAAGTGTTGTTTAAGTGTTTTTACTTCTTTCAACATTTTGTCACGAAATGCCAATGATAAAATTAAAATATATTTCCGATGCACATTTTCCTTGAATCAATGCATAACTGCTTAATATTGTACTGCAAATCAAATGTAAACCTTTTACTTAACATTTGACAAGTTAAAATTTCATAACAGATTTGGTTCAAATTTATTTATGTCCAGAATAATTCAGTAAAATGTTCAACTAGAGAGTAGTTAGCAGTATCATGTTTCTTCTTAGCAAATGGTAAAAGTTGTTAAGCTATTGGTTTACTATTTGCCTGCTGTTTCAGTGCTTGGAAACATGTTACAGGTTAAGAAACTGTCTTCACAAGGAATATAATGTTTTAACATTTCTTGGCCCAGCCTACCTAAGATCATCATTTATATTAGGCTCAACTTTGCCTGCTATGATTGAATGCACTGAAATTCAGGACCTTCCACCAGAAGCCCTCTATACACATCACAATTCTGTGCCAAAAATAAGGGCCCCAAAATGTTAAAAGCTTATGAAATAAAAAGGGTAATTATTGAAATCGTCAGTCTTATTTTTGTATGTGTACTTTAAATAATTTTCCTTTATTTTGAAATGTCCAACGTAATACCGGATGTTGAACTTCCGATGACAGGTCTCTCGCTCTTTGAGACTCCGGAAGCAATCGTCGGTTTTGGTGACGCTGCATTAGACTGCTAGACATGGAACGGGGTAGTAAGTGAATTTCTTCTTAAATGTTCGAGATATTTGTTAGATATGTATGTTTTTCACGCTATTTAACTTTTGTATGCATTAAGAAGTTTACGGTTTTATAATTATTAGAAATAATATACGATGCGTGCAGTGTTGCTACTTAACTTACACGCGATAGCTAGCTTGCCTCTTGGGTTAGCTAACCTGCAACGAAAGAGCCAGCGTTGTTTCAATGAATGAATTCACGTCGTCACAAGAGACAATGAATTTAAAAAGCCAGTACATCCTTATTTCCTCTCCTCAGTGGTAATAGATAAATGCACCATTCAACCAGCCGGCCTGCGGGTTAACTTGGGTAATTGTGTCCGCAGGGATGGTCGGGTTGCTGCTCATCAGCCTGGCTCTTGCTGGAGCTCAGGCGCTCACACCGGCGCATTACCTGTCCCTGTCTGATGTGGCCCGACTACAGAGCCTCCTGAGCCAACCACTCACCGACCTGGAGTCCGCATACTACTCTGCTGTTGGCCTGACTAAACTTGGAACCACAATTCCCGATCACAAGGTAAGAAAGTCTCTCCTGTCGGTCAGTAAATCTGCTGCAGAAGAGGGAAAGTAGCAAACATAATGCAGTTATTAAAATAGTACCTACTACGTGAAATGTGAGTTCCAAATGTTCTTTGGTTTAAACATGTATTTATTATTTTAGGAAGTATGTGGGTTCGTCAAATCCCAGCTCGACCCCACTAGTGTTGACTCCCTCTTCTTTGCTGCGGAGACCAGTCAGGCCATTTCAGGATGTGAGGTATGAAAAATAATTTCAAAATATGTGTATAAACACACACACACACACACACTACAAACATATCTCTATTAATATCTCTATCTATCTAATCTCTCTCTCTCTCTCTCTCTCTCTCTACATATATATATATATATATATATATATATATATATATATATATATATATAT
>JAPQLA010000012.1:26696571-26713563 GCA_029822935.1 Naso vlamingii | reverse complement strand
TCTCTCTCTCTCTATATATATATATATATATATATATATATATATATATATATATATATATATATATATATATATGAATAAATATTTTTTGATCTTTTTCTTAAAACAAATCACTTGGTTTGGTTATTTCAAGCCCACATAATTACCTAATGGCCTGGATGTTAAACCAGCCCCTCCATATGATTACAGCTACATACAGATACAGTAATATCTATATAAATTAAGTACTTTGACCGGATCGTTGACACGGTAAAGTTGACGATGCCGATACAAACCCATAAGTACCAAACTGTTGAGGAGAATTTTGTGCCCCACATAGATCCCCGTGTCCAATGAAACCCGTGACATCCTCCTGGCAGCAGTTAGTGAAGATTCAACCATGACTCAGATCCATCGGGCTGTGAGCGCAATTAGCTCTCTTGGGCTTCCACTGGCCTCCCAGGAAGTTGTGGGTGCCTTAACAGGTCGAATCAACAAGGAGGACAACGTTATGGCGTAAGTGCTAGTAGTGTCGGTTTGGAAGAGCAGTGGGTTTGTTTTTTTTTGTTTGTTTGTTTGTTTTTTTGGTGGATGCTCCTGCAGTTGTCATGAACAGATGTTTTGAACAGTTTAATGTACAACAAATGTATGCTCTGTTTGGACAGGATCACTTTAGCACTGCAAACAGCAGCTCGCCTGTCCCAGCAGGCAGAACTTGGAGGAATACTTGAGGAAATTGAGGTGAGCTCTTGAGCCTCCACTAGGTGGTGCTGTGTGGCTGTTCTTCAAATGTGAAGACACACTGGTATATTAGGTATGCACAGAGAATATTGTTAAGCGCATTTAGCCTTTAAATTTTTTGTCCCTTCTCAGGACCTGACGGCTCGTTTAGATGATCTCGGTGGCATCTACCTCCAGTTTGAAGAAGGCCTCGAGGCAACCGCCATGTTTGTGACTGCCGCTTATTCGCTGTCAGATCATGTAGACATGGAGCCTCCTCTGAAGGAGGTATGATTTCTAACTACCAGTTTTGTCTTGTCTTTCTCCTCCCCTTTTTTTTTTTTCTTAAAAACTGGTTGAAAATATTTTCTTCTCACAGGACCAGGTCATCCAGCTGGTGAACTCCATCTTCAGCAAGAAATCGTGGGACTCTCTGGCTGAGGCTTTCAGTGTGGCAAGTGCCGCCGCTGCTCTTTCCAACAACCGCTTCCATGTGCCGGTTGTCGTCAGTGCTCAGGGCCCAGCCACAGTGTCCCACAGTCAGCCAACCCTCCAGGTACAGATGATTCAGCTCGACGTAGCTGCAGTCCTCCGCGTGGATTTTAATCACATCATAGTGACGCTGCTTCTCTGTCTGATTCACAGCTCCTTGTTACCGATGTCATGTCTCAACCTCTGGCCTCAGCCAACGTGCTGGTGGAATCTGCGTACGCCGTGGCCTCCAAGAGCATCATACTCAGCCAAGCACCTTTCACACTTAATGAGTATGTATTGTTAGAGAAAAAAACTGTTGGCGTCATTTATTTGTCAGTCATTTCTTAATCAGTGCTTAATCAGCACGTCCTAGTCTGAGATAGAACTTCTCCTAATTTTCTAAAATTCTTTTTTTCTGATTTTCAGTGGCGTCTTTGTGCTGAACTTCATGGCCAGCCAGCCAGCCAGTGGGTATTACCAGTTTACCGTCGCAGTGACTGGAGATAGTCGACTAGTTGCCAATCACGTGGAGGTGAGTTAGATAGATGGATAGATTAAAGTAGAGTGGGATTGATTAGCCAGTGGTTCAAGTTTACATGTTTTTACTGGCTTTAATCGCCTTGGTGGATAAAGAGTTGTAAAAGAAAATGTGTTGGCTAGTCAGAGGTGGGAGGTTGTGGCTTCAGCCCTTTCTAGGTTGGCAGTCAGTGTGATTGTAATGTCGTTGTGACAGTAGTCCCTCTTTGTTTAGTTATTTGTATGCTGATGTCTTGCCTTTACTCGAAGTAACTTTGTATTGTGGCTCTGTCCACCTGCAGCTTAAAGTGAAGGTCTCCACTGAGGTTGCCGTCACTAACATGGACCTCTCTGTGGTGGATAAGGACCAGAGCATCGGCACAAAGACCACCAGGTTGGGAAACAGGATCTACGAGTGATGCCCTTATCTCTAATCCTGGGTAGCGCTCGGCAAGAAATGACTAAATGTTTTCTCTTTGAAATGATCCAGGGTTGACTATCCCTCTAAAGCAAAGAGCTCCTTCACAGCAGACAGCCACCAAAACTTTGCCATGTCCTTCCAGCTAGTAGACGTCAACACTGGAGTGGAGCTTACCCCTCACCAGGTATTCAACTTCAACACATGTCAGCAGCAAATGCAAATTCTGTTTGTCCCGATCCGTTATGAAAGCAGCCAACTACGGTAAACGGTTAGAAAAAAGTCTCTCTCTCTCAGTCCTGTTAAAGATTACAGCCTAACTTACCTCCTCTGCTGCAGACTTTTGTCCGGCTGCACAATCAGAAAACTGGCCAAGAGGTCGTGTTTGTGGCTGAACCCGACAGCAAGAATCTGTACAAGTTTGAGTTGGACACAGCAGAGCGGAAATCAGAGTTTGACTCCATCTCTGGTACCTATTCCCTCTACCTCATCGTTGGGGATGCTACCTTGGAGAATCCCATCTTGTGGAATGTGGTGAGTGTCTGTTCAGACTTGCTATGAAGATTATTCAATTAGGTATCAAGTGCTTAGCCAGTAAGAAGTTGATATTGAGTACAAAGATTGAGTTTAAATCTTTTCAAAGGCTGATGTTGTCCTGAAGTTTGTGGATGAGGAGGCGCCAGCTACTATTCAGCCCAAGACTCTTTATGTACCCAAACCAGAGATCCAGGTAATACTCGTGTGCTACTGATTTATATCAGAATTATTGCATGTTGAAGGGAAATCAGGCAGCAACCAAAAGCTCTCAGTCCAGCAATTTAGAATCTCCTCTTGTGCCTGCAGCATTTATTCAGGACACCAGAGAAGAAGCCTCCCACGGTGGTTTCCAATACCTTCACTGCACTCGTCCTGTCTCCCTTGCTGCTTCTGATCATCCTGGTAATATTGAAAACTTTGCACAAAATGTTTCCCGTTTTATCTGTTTGGTTTTTATGCGATCTGTTAAATGTAGAGTCACTCACGGTATTTATGGAAATACTTCATAAACCATTTATCTTAATGAAAGTGACACCTACAAATGAACCTACTTTCACTATTACTTAAAAGCTTTTTTAGTCTAGCATTCAGCTTTTATTATTCTTATTCTTATTCTTATTCTTATTATTGATAATAATAATAATAATAAATGCATAGTGGTC
Source organism: Naso vlamingii (assembly GCA_029822935.1). Taxonomy (NCBI): domain Eukaryota; kingdom Metazoa; phylum Chordata; class Actinopteri; order Acanthuriformes; family Acanthuridae; genus Naso; species Naso vlamingii. The sequence continues at coordinate 26,710,257 of JAPQLA010000012.1, read as the reverse complement.
TAGTTTTTTCCCCTCAGAAAAGCTCTTCAGTAGGAAGCCTTGATACACGGTGAATGTGGGTCCAATACTGCGTCATTAAAGTGCTTTTTTTTTTTTAAATCACAAAAGCAATGATGTATTTTTTTTTCCTGGTATTTGCAGTGCTGAGCAATAGCCATTGTTGCAGTGGATCAGTGCATTGTGTGTTAGGTGGTAAACAATTTTTTCAGCCCTTTTGTGTGCAGCTCTCGCAGGGGATGAAAATCTCATTGTCTCTTATTCCTCCTCTCGTCTGTAGTGGTTTAAGCTCGGCGCCAACATCTCCAACTTCAGCTTCTCTCCCAGCACCATTCTGTTCCATGTAGGACACGCAGGTTAGTCCCGATCTTTGAAACGTTTGTGACAGATAGGATTGTTTTACAGCCTCTTCATCAATTATTCATCTGCTGTTGTTCAAGGTGATAAGTGAACTGCAGTTCTGACCTTGTGTTACATTTTACATTATTATAATTACTTTCAACAATTCATGAAATTTCACAGATAAAAACTTGTTATGAAATATCCCCCCCAACCTCATCTTGCATATGTGAAGTCAGTGTTACGTTTATTACAACCACTTTGCCATCCAAATTTGGTGTAAAATTAACCAAATTTTCTAGAAAATCTTCAAATCGTAACGTTTGTCTTAAAAACTAAAGAAATAATTAAAATTAATTAAAGTCCATGTAAATATTAAACATTTTTTTAAATTTTATTTTTATTGATTCCATAAATACTTGTTTTTAAATAACTGTGAAGACTGTTAAACACCCTTTAAAAGGGGTTAGTAACATATTAGTGAAAATGTCTGGATTTTTTGTTTTTTGTTTTTTGTTTTTGTTTTTGTTCTTTTTAAATTGAGGCGATAGTAATAAAAATGTTTTCAAAAAAATCAACATACAATGCATAAAATTCCATTGTACATGCTGAGAGTATTTTTAAAATGGTGTTATTTTGCAGCTGATTATTTGGATGTTAATGTTCAAGCCTTCTGGGTGTTTTTATTTCAGCCATGCTGGGTCTGATGTACGTCTACTGGACCCACCTGAACATGTTCCAGACCCTGAAGTACCTGGCAATTATCGGCGGAGTAACTTTCCTCGCTGGAAACCGCATGCTGGCTCAGAAAGCAGTGAAGAGGTGCGTCTCCTCAAGGTGCTTGGCACCAATGGTTCCCAAAGAGTCCTTAATCCCTGAGAGAGAGCCTGGCCTATTTTAAATGAAGAGGACCCCGGGTACTTTAAGGCCTGTAGTAGTAGTTCTTATCCCTAAACATGAGGAAAAGTGCCTATTCCATATCGGTAGCCCCTGAGTTGCTCCCCAGAGGCTGATGTCGATGCCAGACCCTCTGCCAGGAGGAGAGCTTGTGTCTACTTGGGAGAAGCATTGCTGCAAGATCTGCAAGAGTGATGATTTGAGTGGGCAATTTCTTCACCATCAATATGTAGAGCCCTCAAGGGCCAGAGTGAGCAATTTGTAGCCCGTGTCACTGACTCATGACGTCACTCTGTAATTGTTCTCTTTTACTTTTTGCTTTAGAACAGCCCAGTTAATCCCTTTAAGCAAGTCCAATATTTCAAATAATGTCTTTTTTATCAGTTAGGACTTTTTCTTATCTTTCCTGCTACTCTTTGTCTCCTTGCAGCTGGTGCCTGTCTTTTTAACCCCTCTATCCACACCTCGCTGTCTCTTTACTCCTTTTTTCAGGATTGCCGCAGAGCAAAGTAGTAGGTTGGCAAAGTATAGGAGCCTACGATAAAGCCCCCATTTGTAACAAATGAGTCGGTCGTGCTTCCAGGCTGAAGTAAGGGCATCCCTATAGACTGCATCCACAGAGCATTTTCATGGCTGGCAGCGTGCATGGCTGTGTGGTCCTCACTCATTCTAAGTCCAAGCATTCACATGTACTTGCCACCCTCCCCTCGTTTGCCTCTCACTCATCTCACCATGATCATTACAGCCATAGCACCACTTTGGTGATCCCTCCACTGTGGTCTAACTCCCATCGTCCTGGTTGTGCTGTTATGTTTGAGTGACATGTTTTACGTTCATCAGTGAAAGTATGCCGTGTGCAGTTCTGAGACAGTTGTCGTGAGAATTTCCCTTTGTTCTTGCAAGATACATTCTGTTTGTTCTGACAGGTTGTATGTTAAAATGCATGACCTACCTGTTACATGGCTTGTCAAAGTTCACGTGTTAAATAGAGCCAGAAAGGCTTTAATTCATTTCCTGTTTGTGAGAACTAATGTTTGCTTTTTTTTCTGTCTTTCACAGAGTGGAGAAAAAATAAGGGTGAGAAAATTAGAAGACATGACGAATCTCATTTTTTGTTTCCAAGGAGTCATTCAACAATGTATCAAATCAGACTTTAAACATGGCATGGCAGTTCAAGTAACCAGTCAACAATTTCAACATGCAGTTTTTTGCCAAATGGAAGAAATCGAGATATCGCGGCGTCTCTGGGGACAAGCGGTCACCAACTGATTCTCCAACTGAGGGCTTTAAAGCTACTGATCATTGCACTTCATCTTCCTGTGAGATTTGTTTTCTTATCGTCCAACATGCCAGTGTTTTCTCGGTGAGCTGGGATTTTTATTTGTGGTTTGTTGATGGATTTTTCGTTGATTTGTGGTTTCTTTTTTTTTTTTTTTTTGTACATTCCTCTCTGTTGTTGCTCGGTGCCCATTTCACCTCTAAACAGAAGCTGTCAGACAACATGTTTCAGCTGATAAAAACCATTGGCAGCAGCACTGATTTGATCGTTACTAACTATGCCAATGTGTTTGCCTTTTTGGTGCGTAAAATGTGTAGGAGGATCAATATTCTCCTATTTGACACAGAGTTGGCAGCCCCAGAAAAATTAAGAAATATGAGCAATTTGAGGATATGATGTTTTTGTAATGGAGAGAAAATAAAGAATCGGAGGTGAATCTAATTTTCTTGTCTTTCTTTTATTGTAGAAAAACTGGGCGTTTTCAGTGAGACTGATTGCATCGTGAGTGTTTCTTTGGAATGAACTGAAACAGTGAAGGCTCAGTGGAAACAAGTTGGGGAGACAGCAGAATTAGTATTAAAGCTGCACTTGGTAACTTTTGCTAACGAGCAAACAAGCTGACGTTAGCTGTAGCATGAGACTCGTTGGAAAGCAACTCCGCTGCAGTTGTTGCCTCTGGCTCGTGTTTTGTTTGTTTCCTCTCTCTTTAAAGTCCAGTTTTATCCGAGACGAAACCGTTGCAGGGAAAGTTGCAGCGGAGTAAACTTGTCTTCTCAGCTCGAGCTTGAGCTGACTGAAAGTGACGCTTGCAGATACTCTTTCGGCAGAGGCGAGTCAGAGCATAAGGCATGAACAGCTAATCACCTCGTACCGACGGCACCTGTCACTAAGAAGCGCAGTATAGTCTGGCCAGAGTGTCACTGATTGGGCAAATAGAGCAGAAGCAGTAGGATTTTTACCAATCCTGAATACAGAGGCATGGGACAACACAGAGAACTTAGCGATACTCTCAGACCACGTCACTTACTAACAGCTGTCTGTGTTATTATGGCAGTTTTTCCAAATAGAATATAAAAAAAGTTATTGATGTTCACCCCAAAGTTACCAGCTGCAGCTTTAAGTAGCTCTTACATAAAAACTTTAGTAAATAAGAAATCACTTGAAATTTTTCAAGTTTCATCGCTGAGCTGCTCTAAATGGATCAGCAACAAGGGAGAGTATGACTTAAAAGACTTTAACTATGAAACAGCCACTTGGCTTAGTTAACCCAGATGATGACCCTGATATTAAATTCACTTTAACTTAGAATGTATTTTTGCACAGAACGAGGATCGTGTCATGGTCCTATTTTGTAGAATTTGCTATTCCCAATATGGACTGACATAGAGTAACTACACACTCTCCGTACATAGAATAAATTTATATTGGCTCCACACGTATCCTGGCTAAATAAATCTCTTTTTAAGTTGTGTGTTAGGGCCACTGTGGTCATAAGTAACAATGGATAATATCAGCTACTAGAACATAATGTTCTAGTAACATAAGTAGAGGAGTCATGCTTGTTACACAGCAACAGCTATCTAAAGTAAAGTACCATCAACCACTATTAGCTGCTAGTTACATCTGACTAAGGCTGTAGCAGCAAAAGCCGTGATGTTATTTCACAAAAAAAAAAAAAAAAAGTTTCATTGCTTTCAAATGTACCTTGCCATTAACAACAGTAAGGGACTTGATGTCTTCTTTAGACAGTGACAGTCTCGGTTTAACTCTGGCAGTGACGGCATATAGAGAGTCAGGACGAAGGATCTGAATGGAGTGTATTGTTTTTTGTTGTTCTGCTTGTGCTTTTCCTGATGTGACAGGCCAAATTTTCTGCTGTAAAAAAAGGTCTGTTAGGGGTCATCACCACACAGGTGCCACAAAACTAACAGGAGAATGAGAGAAATGTCAAGCTCATTCTGTAAACGCTCACGCAGTCCTGAGAAGAGGTCCAGTCAGCCAACATGAGTGAAAACACCTGTTTGTAGCAAAAAAGCCTCAAAACACAGATTTCTCTTGACCACCTTCAACTATGAGTGATGTTTTCCCTCATGGACACATGATTTTCTATCAAAGTTAGAACTGTATGATTATTTCATATGAGAGAATAATAATAATAATAATAATAATAATAATAATAATAATAATGTCTGTGCTTTTTTTTTTTTTTTTTAACTAGTTTGAAGTTGGTGGGGCCCACCTGAAAAAAAGTCATGTCACATACTTCCATTCACCAGTCTATACTCTTGATAAATAGACTGGTACTTAAAGATGTTTTGGGGTTTTTTTTTTCAACTTTGCTGCATTGTTTGCTTTCTATTTACGTTTTTGTGATCAACAGTTTTTATTTACATGTTAGAACAGACAAGACAATACAAAAATACAAACAACGATGACAACAGTGCGGCACACACAGCTTTTAAAGAGAGAGAAGAAAGAAGTAAAAGTTGGGGGGGGGGGTTGTTGACCGTGATGACAGAGAGCAAGAGGCAGATGTGCTAAATCAAAATGCAAACTATCGTGGACCTAAGGGAAGACTAAACAATTTGGTTTCTATTTATAAAAAGGAATATATGTTATAAAGAAACACTTCACAAAGTCTTAACCAATCAAAATATCTAATGCAAAAAAAATACTCGTTATACAGAATGTTACTATATTACATATTTAACTGGATAATTATTACTAATTATGAATAGTTAAACTCTTGGGTAATACATGTCATACAACATGTTTTACAAGATTATATGTTTTCAGCGCTGGTTAATGGGCCCACAGCTTATTTCATCAATCTAATGCAGCTCTGCGTGTTTTATACATAAGATCTGCCGATGTAACTCATAACGAGAAGTTCTCAGATGCACGTAGTGACGTAAAAAGTGACATAAAAGGTGGTGAACAATAAATGATATGGAAATAATCAAGTCACTTTGTACATTTCTTTTCACCACTGCTTAGTTCAGCATGGCGACACTGATTTTTAGGCTCTTGACAACTGAAAATTACATTGTCGTTCAGCGTTTTATTACTACCATTATTCCATGTTGCTATATAAGTGGCCACTGTAACAAAGGTTTTATCCAAGCATTAAAGCAAGATTGCACAATTTAAATCCCCCAGTGTCATTTTCAAACATTCATGAGCTGAGCTTAGGCTTTCTTTACAGCTTTAATGTGAATACAAAAATGACAACATCATTTTCATCTATAAAGCACAGGTTGTGACGGTTATGAATAGCACAGCGGCGAGCGGCTGCAATCTCTGCGCTCCACCACTTTCAACTCAGCAGTCTGTAAAGAGGAAAGACTCATGTTAGTGAAAGGTATTCCGATTGAAAAGTCAGATTCGTACATTTCTGAGTGTTTTTTATTAGAGCTCTGACTTCCTGAGGGCACATTAGTCTGTCCAGTATTCATTGACCTTGGCCCCCTGTGCACTCCTCTGTATCTCTGATTGCTCAGGATGGATGTCAGATCTTCTTTATAGGTCCCTTCATAGATGTCTGACTGACGTTTCACGTAGCTCTCACTTTCATCCCTGTGAAACAAAGACATTTACAATGAATGTTTCATCCTGTTGGTGATGTGAAACGCAGCGTTGCTGGTTATTTTAAGAGTTTGCATATTTTGCTCTGGTACCTACCCGAGCCGTTTGCCCATGATTGTCTGAAGGAACTTTCTGGCAGAGATCTGACCTAGGACTTTCCTGTAACTGTTTGTAAAGATGGCATCAGCGTGGCGTCCTGAGCTAAAATCAGAAAATGGACTATTTATATCTGTTCCATTGTGACAGGTTTAAGATTTTTCTATTATCTCACTTGACATGTTGCAGAACATTTTCAACTGTCCAGCCTGAGAGGGTCAGCTCACCTAAATGACAAAAAAGCACATATCTACATTTAAGAGTAATGGTGTAGCCTTGCAGATACATTTTGGTTTTATTTGCCCAAATGTCCTAATATCATACCCTCCTGTGAACCATTTTGGGATTACTCCCTAATTTAAAATAGTCATTATAAAGACTGTCCATAGTGACTTTAAAACAATTCTACACACCTCTCTTGTATTGGGGTGCTGGCAGAAATCTTAAAAGCAGATATTTCATCAACCAAATCTATCTGCATTTGTAGACACCATGAGAGTGAGGAATAAACACATTTCTTTTGCTATTTGTAGCCTTGGTAAACTGACCCTTTTAGTCATATCTTAGATCAGCCACTGGGTTCATATTAACAAACTGACCGTAACTCTGCCAGCTCCCTGGGAGGACTCGTGTCTTCCTCCAGCTGCTCTGCTGGATTCTTTATAGAAGATGTCATCAGGATGGATGTATCCCTCTGGCCAAACCTGGGAAATATCCCCATTAACTGAACCATAGAGCATCTTATTCAAATATCTCAACAGATATTATACCATTCTAATATGTACATGTGTTCAAATTTCTGCCCTTACAGACACACTAATTAAATTATAACAGAGTTGTCATAGTGAAGATATATTTTAGGCTAAAAAATGATCCCAAATTTCACTGCAAAAAGCTTAAGACTTGGAATAAATGAGATATTCTCCTGCTTTGGCAGAAGACATTGTGATTAAGGTAGTGTGCAAATGTAACATGGTGACTAATGCAGACATTTTGACCCTTTTTAGCATAACAAATGTAGAGGACTCAGACAGTGAAAGGATTAAAACATCATGCAATACATGAATAGACAAGGCTATTCTTTTAGCCCTAACACAGGAATCAGGTCGTTGTTTCAAATCGGTGTTACATTGTGTGCGCTGTCACACATGTTCATTTTCTGCCTGTAATTGTTTAGATTACTTTGTGGCTTTATTTCTCTTGGTAAAACTTTAGAACATTTGAGCTGTTCTCAGACGCTTCGTAACATTCAATGATACAGAGAATCTATGCACTGCATTTTCTTTGATGTTCAAATTTGTCAGAATTCTGTTTTGTTTTGTTTTTTAAATTCCTTTATCCATTGAAAATCTCCTACCACTTCTGAGAATTTCCGCTGCCATCGACAGGCTTCTACAAATCCGAGCAGCTGACCTGTCATAAACTTGAAAACTACTCCAAAATCCTACCACTAAAAATCAGCTTTATAAATGAAGATAGCACAAAGTATTTTAGTAAATCTGTCAGAACTTACCTAATGGATGGGTAGAGCGGGGAGCCTGATAAAGACATGACCAGGCAACAAAACAGCAGCAGTGCAGGTCTCTCCATCTTCACAGCGAGTGCTGGAGAAAAATGGGCAGCTGGAATAAATGACAGGAGGAGAAATTACATTAGAAAAAAAATGCTGAAACCACAGTTCCCCTCAACCATCACTCTGCAGAAGGCACTGACGTCAGGCAGAGTTGTATACTATGATGGAAATCATACACACTTGATTTTAAATGTTAAATTATTTAAAAGTAATATATCATACACATGACACTTGCACTTGTGGTCAAAGAGTTACCTGGATATTTTGTGTGAAGTCTGAGTGTCCCTGCAGTTCCTCTTTATTTAGCACCCTCCGCTCTCATCATCTCCAGGGAAAGGGCTGGACAAAAGAAACACTGGAACAGTAGGCTACTGTTTGTTACCGTGCATCCATGATCACTTTATACTGAACCTGTAGCTCTCTGTCACTCCCACATCACATATGCTCTCTCTCTCTCTCTCTCTCTCTCTCTCTCTCTCTCTCTCTCTCTCTCTCTCAAACAGTCTACATGGTCTCTCTTTCTTTTTTCTGACATTAATTTTCATGACCATAATTACAGAAATGCCAAAGCCTGTTGTGTACACATATACACATGTGACAGCTAAGAATGCAGATAAAATGACGACTCTGGCTGGCAGAGACAAACTGATTTAATAGAATGAGATATGTTTATAGTGTATAATACATAAATAAAGTGTAATGGTAATTTTTAGAGCCCTTACATTACCATCTCTGTCTTATACTATACCATGTCAGTTATGCAAACTGTTATGTCTACAACTATTCCTTGTCAAGGAAATACAAATGCATCAGTAGTAGTTAAAGTGTCCATGTTATCAGACATAGGCCTAATGAAAAAAAATTTGTTACCTTGCCTTGTTCTAATGCTTTATGTTGTGCTGATCTTCGATTTAACATGTGATGATAAAGGTAGTTTGAGAGCATACGAATTCGACTAAAGTAGGTTACATTGTGTCACTGAGACAAGTTAGTGGAACTGATTTATTATTATTATTATTATTATTACTATTATTATTATTATTATTATTATTATTATTATTAGTAGTAGTAGTAGTAGTAGTAGTAGTATTTTGGTAATATTTTGATGTTATTGGATTGGTTCCCTTCCCCGCCCTCAGTCTTGGGCTCGAGCTTTACTATCGAGTATTACTTAAAACTAAGCGTGAGTTGTTAAGTGTTCATTTTTCGCGTCTGATTTAAGATTTTGTTGGGATGTGAAGGCTCACTCCGTGGCTTCGCCGACGTCCGGAACGTCAAGAGGGTTAACAGACGGATTACTAAATTGGACGTACCGGGGTGGGGGCAACTTTTGCTCACGGACTGTTGCGATGCAAGATGATTCTTTTTTGTTCACTTCCGGCTTTGTTGAGCAGAGCGTCGTTTGATATTTAATGACCCTTTCTTTGCTATTATGGCCGTTAGGTCCACAATTTTACTGAACGATTCAATTACAAAATCGTCTGGACGAGGTACTCGTGACGCAGTCTCTGTAATTAGTGAAATAGAAAAACAAACAACAAAAAATGCATCTGTTTAACGCACGTGGACTTAAATTCGGGCTGTTATCAAAAACCCAAATATTTTTTCAGGATAGTTGTAACGTTAGTGGTTTAAAATCAGCTGCTTTAAGTTAGGAGACCCTTGTCCGTTACCGAAACTATTATAATACCTAATATTTTAGCAGTTCAACGCGTTTTCCGGGTTTCCATAAAGTTACTTTGAGGTGTGGCGATACTTCTCTTGCTGTGAGGACATCTTTGGCTTCGCATGACATGAGTGCGAGAATGACATTCAACCAAAGTAGCTAGCACTGAAAAAAGCGTCTTATTCAGGCAGTTAAACAAAGGACAAAATGCAGCTTACTTCAGTTTATGTTCACTCAGCTAGAACTTAATGTCCATGGGTAGCTAACGTTATAATTATAGCTAACAAAGCATGGAATACGTCAGAACTTTAAAACCCTTGTTTACCATTCCCCAGCACTGGATACCCATCAGGTGTATCCAACCCAGACATTGTTCTAATGTAGCGAAAAGCAGTGTGTCTTCAAGAGAAAGACGGAAAACTTTAGACAGGTTCAAGTCCCAGATATCCTCTGGTCCAAGTTTCCAGGATTTCATAAAAGGAGTTCCACTTAATAAGACATATGCTGCAGATGAAGAACACACTCACGAACATAGTTATCTTTCTGATGACTTGGATATGGGGAATTCAAGAAAAGGTTTGTCTGCATCACTGAAAACCATCTCATTAATTTTGATTGTTTAGGGAAATTGCTGAACTGGTGTTTTGTTGTGACATTACAGTGTATTTTGAAACCTATGGATGTCAAATGAATGTAAATGACACAGAGATTGCCTGGTCCATACTTCAGAGGAAGGGATATCAACGCACAGCTGACTTAACTGAGGTACAGGAGAGACCTTTCTTTAAACAGGTTCAACTATTTGTGTCAAAGCAGCTCACTAACAGAATCACTGTGCTGACAGGCAGACGTTGTCCTTCTGGTAACCTGCTCTGTAAGGTAAGATCTTGCCACAAACTTTACAGAAAAGTCTTTAAAATGATATATTCTGTTGAGTGACAGTTTTGCTAGTGTTCAGCACAACTCACTGAAACTGTCATGAAGATCTTCATGTTATAACAAGAACTTAATCATATGAGTCAACTCACCTTTGTAACAGAGAAAAGGCTGAACAAACAATCTGGAATAGACTACAACAACTTACAGCCATGAAGAAGAGACGGTTAAAGACCCACACACCCATGAAAATTGGGATTTTAGGTGAGTTAGTTCACAGACGTGCACGCATTTGACTGTCATAACGTAGGCTACAAAGATGGTTGTGTTTGTCCAGGGTGCATGGCGGAGAGACTGAAGACGGAGCTTTTGGAGCGGGAGAAGCTGGTAGATGTTCTGGCTGGTCCCGATGCCTACAGGGACCTTCCGCGCCTCCTGACTGTAGCTGAGGGAGGCCAACAGGCAAGCAACGTGCTGCTGTCGCTAGAGGAGACCTACGCTGACATCATGCCAGTCCACCATGCGCCTCAGGCAAACAGTGCTTTTGTGTAAGTGTGTAAGTTGTTTACGGAGCAATTATAGTTCATTATTCAGCTGTTGAATAATTCAACTATGACCTTTTGTTTTCTATTGCAACTCTGTGTCTTCACATTGTAACCTTTAATGATTTTGTTTGTGTTATTTTTTGCAGGTCTATCATGCGAGGCTGTGACAACATGTGTAGTTACTGCATTGTTCCTTTCACCCGAGGGAGAGAACGAAGTCGACCGGTCACCTCCATACTCGAGGAAGTTCGTATGCTGTCCGATCAGGCAAGTTATCACACTGACGTTAAAGTCAGTTAGTTCACTTCTCCAACTGTCTGTTACAAGCAGACATGGACTAATACCAACACTTGAATAGCTTTTCTAGGGTACAAAGCAAGGCTAGTGAATGGTACATTGTAGGAAAAAAGTGAAGGTTAGAGATACGTTAGTGATAATGTCCATCGAGCCATTATACTGCTTATTACGTGGCTATTTACTAAGGAAATATCAAATAAAACACATCAAAGAGGACGTGCCTGACACTGTGACATAGGCTAATGCATTGAAAACATCCCATCCTCAGCCTGTCGCTTCACCTTTCCACAAAGAACAACGGAGGGCAAGATACACAGACAGCATGAGTGACAAACTTTTGCCTCTCAGCTCAAATGTATTCATGGAGCTCCCTCTGTTGGATGAAGTGGTCCTCGGACATTTCACAGTCACACTCACATATGCAAGTTTTTATATATTATGAACGGTTTTATAGGATCAGTGGGATGATGTTCTGCATATTAGGCTTAAAAATAGTAAAGTGACACAATACCTTTATTTAAAAAAGGGAACTAAAGTGCTATGAAAAGGCGATGAAATTAAATTCTTTATAATCCCAAGTGGAAATTTTGCAACTAGACAAAACATGCCCTAACTAGACAGGACAGATACAGTTGTTTACATTACAGTACGCTACATTTACTGGACTTCTTTCCATGGATTCATATGACAGGACGTGAACCTCTGGAGCTGGTCCGAGCAGCATTCCTGACAACAGCCTATTATTCATAGCAACTGTCCGTTATACAGAAATAACAGACCTTAGAATGCTGTGATTGACCAATCAGAATCCAGTATTTAACAAAGCTGTGTAATAAAAACAAATACTACCCCACGATGTGTTTTTAAAAACTCGGGCTATGAAAGTCTGTGGTGCACAGCAAAATGAATGACTCTCTCTGATATGTGTGTATGTTTGTGATGGATTTTATTTTTGGTCAGGGAGTGAAGGAGGTGACTTTGCTGGGTCAGAACGTGAACAGCTACAGAGACACATCAGAAGAACAGTTCTGTGGCTCAGACCCAACCCAACTCAGCCGGGGGTTCAAGACCGTCTACAGAACGAAACAGGGAGGCCTGCGCTTTGCCGACCTGCTGGATCGAGTGTCACGCATTGATTCAGACATGAGGATCAGATTTACTTCCCCTCATCCCAAGGACTTTCCTGACGAGGTGCATGATACACTTAACTTGCTGTTAATTCTACTTAAAGTGCAACTTCTGAGTATGCATTTGTGAAAGCTCAAAAAAAATCCCATTTTATTTTTAAAATATTGATGTTCAGCCTGTCTAGTTCCTGTTTGCTCACTTTTTCCAAAAAATCTGTGTCTTTATGTGTAAAAGTATGAACTTCGCTGAACTGGTTTGTGCGTTTACAGGTTTTGCATCTGATTGCAGAGCGAAGGAACATTTGTCAGCAGATCCACCTTCCAGCCCAGAGTGGAAGCAGCAAAGTCCTAAAAGCAATGCGCCGTGGGTGCGAGACCACTATGCTCTTTTCCAAGCTAAATTTTCAAAGCACTTCAACATGTAGAGTTTGTCGTAATGTCTCTTTCTTTAAATATCAAATGTTTGTTTTTTACAGCTACACAAGAGAGGCCTACCTTGATCTTGTTAAGAACATCAAGAGAATTATACCAGGTCGGCTACAAAATTGGATTTCATTTGTTACTTTATTTTGCAAGGATTAAAGAGAAACATAATACTTACTCAAGTATGAGAACTGTTACTGTAAAGACATGGTGCTCAAGTAAAGGACTTTTGTAAAAAATTTACTTGTGTAAAGGAAGGAAGTTTTAAAATGGGGAAGGTTACCTGCTGGTAGGTTCCCATGATTAATAGTTTATGATTAACTTGACTAAATTCACTTGCACTTGCACACAATAAGAAATCTAACTTCCTCTAACTTAAAGGTCATTAGCTTCACTTTTATTATTTACATAACGTATTGTGTGATCTGTGTTTAACATGAACGACATGTCTGTGTGTCAGAGGTGAGTCTTAGCAGTGACTTCATCTCAGGCTTCTGTGGTGAAACAGAGGACGACCACCGGCAGACTCTGTCTCTGATTCGAGAGGTGGGCTACAATGTGGGCTTCCTGTTTGCCTACAGTATGAGAAAGGTCAGCGTTTGTGTGCTTGTAATGTACGTTACACAACAAAACTGTGACGTTAAATTTTAGAATTCGATCCAAGCTTTTACTTTGAAGTGTTCCTTTAAATGATAGTTCCTGCCTGTGCGGTCGTCTCACTCAGAAAACCCACGCCTTCCACCGGCTGCATGATGACGTGCCAGCAGAGGTTAAGCAGCGGAGGTTGGAGGAGTGCATCAGTGCATTTAGAGAGGAAGCTGCGAGGGTCAACGCTGCTCTCATTGGCAGCACTCAGCTTGTCCTTGTGGAGGGAGTGAGTACTGCATGCATCACTGTCGCACTATTCAGAATCAGAATCAGAATCAGAATTACTTTATTGATCCCCAGGGGGAAATTGCTTTTCGTTACAACAACATCTCCTACTC
>JAPQLA010000012.1:26657615-26696471 GCA_029822935.1 Naso vlamingii | reverse complement strand
ACCTCAACCGCCTCAGAAAATAGAGGCGGCTCTGGCCCTTCCTGTAGAGGGCATCAGTGTTCTTCCCCCAGTCCAGTAGAAGAACAAATAATTTAAAAAGATAGATAAAAATAAGAAAAAGTTAGAAAACGAGCAGGAGGCAACAGGCTGCATGCACGGTGGTGCATGCGCTCTAAAAAGTGCATATGCGATCAAAGCATATGCGGTTTAGAGAATGCATAGATTGTAATGCACTGATAGACAGTAAAGATACTGCCGCTTCTCTGTACTTTCACCTGTGTTAACCGTGGCTCGGCTTGAGATGGCACAAGCTAATTTATAAGAAAAGTGTAATTGTTGATAGAATATAGAATATTCATATTTTCATTGTTTTGAGCCTTGCCAGTGGTGTTGCTCTAGAGGAGGCTCACCAGTGTTTCCCCTAGACTTTTTTCATGCCCCATGATACACACCGAAAAAACCCTTAACAGGCTTATTATTGGCATGGTTGGCTTTTGTCAGATGGCACAGGGAATCATCAATTTAGTTTTTTGCATTTAAATTTTTGTTTACTCTGTATATTAAAAACTGAAAACAAAGTGAACACAGCAGGGAGAGGATGACTGAACAAGCCGAATTTATTTAAAAAAACAGTAGAACGTCAGAGGCTAAGTGTGCGTAATTCATTGCTGAACTTAAACCTTCTTGGCTTTGAGAAAAATTTCACAGTAGCATCATCCTCCTTTCTTATCTTTATTTTTGCTCTTTGGTTCAAAACCCTGTCGACATGTCCATAAGTCGTATCTTACTGTAGATCATTTAGTAAAACAAAACAATCTGCTTAGGGTGTTTTATTTTGTGAATTGTCTGGGTTTGCTGCCTTGTCTGTGACTTCCTATGTGCATCTTGACGTAGTGATCCTCTCCCTCACTTAATGGGACTAATGTTTAATCCACAAATTTTGGAAAAGCCTCACAATTACATTATTTTATCCACGGTTAAGTTAGCAGAGCACTAACCAGGAGGCGAACTCGGGATGGCAAAGGCATGACTGGCCTTTCTCTGTGTCTGAATAGCTTACCTAATATTTGCCTGCGCCAGACAAAAATTTAAGCAATTAAGGCACAGAGTACCATTCAGTCAGAGGCAGAAGAGTGCAGATCATGACTCTTCTCTCTTAAGGGGAAAAAAATTACTGTGCACTATGTACACATTCTTTTCAGCCTGGCAGGAGTCTCACTGACCTGGTGGTGCGCCAGGCATGTAACATTGTAGGGGAAACATTGCACATGTTGGTCTGTCCCCGACTTTGGTTCAGACTGAAATTCAGTTTGAAAATTCCCAACATTTATTGGATGAAACTTGGTAAAAATAAATGTAGTGCCTTTAGAATGAGTCATACTTACTCTGGTGACTATCTGGACTTTCCTCTTGTGACACCATGAGATTCAGTTGAGGTTCTAAGTAAAATATCTCAAAAAACTTAATGAGTTGCAATGAAATTTAGTACACACATTCATGTCCTCCTCAGCGGGGGTTGTAATTTTTGTGATCTCTTAACTTCAAAACCGGTGCCATCATCTGGGCAAAACTGCAGCTTGTCAATGCTTGTCAGTGCTTTGGTTTATTTCAGAATACCTCCACAACTAAACACATTCCCATCAGCCTTAGCTGTACTTTGTGCTTTTTCCTACTTTATGTGTGATAACATGCTAACGAGCTAAACTAAGATAGTGAACATAGAAAAGATTACTTCTGCTAAGCCTCATCATGTTAGCATGGTAGCATTTGCATTTAGCTCAAAGCATCACTTTACCAAGTGCAGCCTCACAGCGCCGTTAGTGGTGCTGTAGTGTAGAATCTCACTGTTGTTGATACTTGAACTTCATTCCCACATGTTAGAGGACTGATTAGTTCCTTTAGAAATACAAAAATTCAATTAATACAGTGAAACGTTGCTCACCATAGATTAAAGTAGTAGTTTTGTGGCAGTGTACTGGGTTACCGTAACCTGTTACCAGGCAACGCAGCTTATCTCTGGTTTCCATTTTTACACAGGAAAGTAAAAGATCTGCCAAGGACCTGTGTGGGAGAACTGATGGCAATATGAAAGTGATTTTCCCCAAAGAGGATGTTGCTGTCCAGCCTTCAGAATGCAACACTTCACCCATCAATGCTGGAGACTATGTTCTGGTGAAGGTAGTGTTTGGTGCATACAGATTCTTTGTTCAGTTTCTATTCAAAATACAGGCTGACTCTTAGATATTAGGTTAGTAAATATGTGTTGACTTAAATAAAAAAGAAATTACAGTGCAGAAATGCCAAAGATATTTTGATTTAGAAGTAATTTGGAAACAGTGTCGCTCTTTTCCGCCAGCAAGCACTGACAAATTTGTTTTTTGATTGTAAAAAGTTCCATTCACTGTCGGCGTTTGTCCCAAACAACCCGATTCAAAGGTTCTGAAACTTATTTTCTGAATCAGCTTCTCATCGTGTGTTGAGATTCTATATGGACATATATTCCACCAAAGGCAGAACAGTCGTTTTTTCTTTTCACAGGACAAATTTCTGTTTTTGTTACTTTCTATGCTAATCTTCTGGTTTTCAGTGTGCAGGGCTTGGGGGGGGGGACTAGTGTTAAGATAACTACCCTGCAGTTCACAGAGAATGATTGTATCATAATAATATATCATAGAGTTTGTTAGTCAGTTGGCAGTGCACTTTGCAGACAAATGCTGTCATCTTCATCTTCTTTAAAAGCAAAGAATCTCTGTCTGTCTGTCCCTCACATATCACAAAAACAGTTCGTCAGATTGACTCCAGACTTGGCAGATGTTGTAACTGATTGTCCGAGGATGTGCATGTGTGCTTTTGATGCAGTTCGGACACACAAGGTGTTCAATATTAGTAAAAAATGTTGGCATTTTTACATTGAGTGTTTCTTCTGCCCGTCGAGTCAATGATCAAAAACACAGACAGTGCCACTCTGCCATTGCGACCCACGTTTGGTCAAAGAAGGGATTGCATCTGTACTGTTCACTGTTACAGGAGCCACTCTGCTCTGCAGGGCTGCACAACCCTGCCATGACAGAGAAGAGGAGAGGACGTCTCTCCTTGGCTCTTCATAACGTTCACAGCTTTGCTTTATTAGAATGCAGGAGAAAGAGCAAGCGAGCTGACAGCATGAGACGGCGCTGGAAAGTTTGAATGACAGAAATACAGCGATATTATGTAATTCTTTCACAAAGGTGAAAAACCTGCGATTCGATACTGCCACCCGACATGTTAGCAGCAAAATATGAACAAAATAATAAATACAGTAAACGACTGGGTTTTCATCTGCAATCTCAGTCTGTCCAGCATGTCTTCACCTGTGTCTGAAACTTCGTACCACATGCATAACTGTGTCTCAGGTTCAAACTCAGCCTCTCCACAAAGTGTACACTGTAAAACAACATACATGTCTGGAGAGACACAGTACAGACATTTCAAAGCAAAAACCAAGTAATGTGCAGCTTCCTGCAGGTTGTGTGCACGAGGACGTGTTTACTTTAATGCATACACGTTAACTAACATAGGCTACGTTATTTTTTGTACTTCAAAGCAATTTGTTTTCTTGCGCTGTTGCCTTCTATTTAAAATATATTTTCTTGGTATATGATCTTCTTTGACTACTGTTTTACATAATACCACAATGTATTATTATTTATTTATGATACTCAGCACAAAAAGGATGCATATACACATATTATTTTTTGGCAGGTAAAAAAAATAAGTTTGGCGGGTGGAATTTTTTCATCTACCCAACATTTGACTAGTTCATTCATCAAAAGTTCATTTCGGACCCTGAGCACTGTAACATTTTGTTGGACTCTTCAGCAGCTCTGTCGATAGCAGCAACAGTTGGCGAAGTTTTGGGGATTTAGTCTGAAAACGGTGTGCATCATTTATCTTTTTTTTCTTTTTTTTTTTTTTTAATTTATACTCCCTTGCACCAATCAGTGTTGATCAAAACTTGAAGAAGAATCTGGTGAATGTTGGTGGGTCGTTTCGTCACTGTTAGAAATTATCGGTCAACACCGTCACAGTCCTGAGGAAGCAGAGTTTAGCTAAATTTTTAGGAGTTAATATTGTCTAAATAAATAATAACTAAAGATGCTTTTTAAACTTTGAGGTTGCTTATTCACTCATAAATGTTAAATGTTAAGAGCTTTAATTTTTTGTTTATATATTTAACTCTCAAATACTAACATTACTATCACCCTTAAAAATCCTGTAATGGTCCAGCTCAGTTAATGGCTACATTTTCATATGATTTCATCAGTTTAAGAAGTGATGATATTTTCCAGATTTGGAAGTCTTTCTTTACTCATCCTTAAATGAAAATCCATCCCAGGTTTCCAGATGTGGGCACGACTTTAATAAAGTCGTGTGAAACTCATGTTAAGCTGTGACAAACCAAACGTTGCAAAAACTGTGACAGATTTGGGCTTTTGAAAACAATTTCCAGTCAGTGGTGCAATAGAAGGACAGCCATTACTGTAAACAAGTGGAAGTGATTATCTGACACTTCGAGAGGTTTCGTCACTTCCTCATTCGTTTGTTGGTGTTTGTCTTTTTTTCAGATATTGGCAGCCAATTCCCAGAGCCTGAAAGGCCAAGCCATCAGTCACAGCTCTCTGAGAGACCCAGTGGAGAACCATGAGACTCTGCTGAGGCACCAGGTCGATGACCATGTGGCCTCAAAAACAAAACTATGATTGAACGTGCCCATGACCGACCCAGGTGAACAAACGCTTGTATTTTTGGGAAACCTAGCACACTTGAAGGACTGAAGGCACATGGAGATTATTTACTGGAATTATGGTCTTCCTACTGTCACACTGGACTGCTGTGATGAGCAATAAAAACCTACAATGTGTTACTGATAGAGAATCAGAGCCATGTTTCCAACAAACTATTTCAGTGTTGTACCCAAACCATACCTACCTACGTGTACCTAAACCCTGGATTTGTTTTGTGTTTCCACCACACACAGAACTCTAAAATGAGGCCGGGTTGTCCCTGGTCCTTCAGGGTTAACCTCTTTCATTTTTCCGGCAGTTTGGAACATCGGACAAGACTTTTCTTCGTCTCGAAAAGCTGCAGCATTCATTGACTGACACACTTTAAGCTTCATTGTGCATTTATTGCCAGGTTGACAACTTAATGCTAACCTTACTCCTGCTCCACTCACATTCACCTTGACTTTTCTGCTGCTCACGCTCTCTCTTAACCATACAGTCATTACGTACACACAGGAAGCACGGAGCCACACTATTCACGTAACAACAAAGACAATGAAAGATATTGAAAGTTTTGTTTTCTTTCTTTTCGGTATTTTTTTTTTTTTTTTTTTTTTATTACAAGAAAGAGACAAGGTTTGTTTAAGAAAAGGCTGCAGATAGCATGACAAAAGACTCTGCTCCAGTGTTTGACCAATCAACAGACTGCAGTCTTTCTATCTCCACGTGGATCAGTCCACTAGGTACCTCAACAGAGGGGTTGAGAAAAAAAAATTAAGAAGAAGGTGTGATTCTATTGGTACCATTCACAACTTTTGACAGTGTAATTGCAAAAACATCTGTTCAAATATGTAACCAACTGAACTGAATGAACTGGACTGCTTGATGGAAATGTGGCTTATGTGTATGTAAACTGCCTAAGATACTGAACCCTGTTGGGATGTGAGTTGCAGCATTTCTTTAAGGCAAACTACTGTGGTTGATTGATGTCTAGGCATTTTTCATGGGACTCTTCAAACTGCAGTAAAAATATCATGGATCAGCACATTTGCACAGTCACTTGGTGAGTTTGAGAAAAAAAATTTAGCCAAAGTCAGCAGCAGAAAGTGCTGTGATCTGCTTGGAAGGGGCATGTTATCATAAAACTGGTGATTGTGGTGACAAACAGCAAACCCTGTTCTGCAGATTCTGTTGTGTTCTGATACGACTGCAGCAACCCTGTTAGTTCACTGAGCCCCTGTATTTTTATTTGTCGACAAAACCTGCCCTGAACTTTGATTAAACAGAAAAAGAAAAAAGAGTGTTAAGAACAGAAATAAATAATAAAAATCTAAGGTGATGCAAACAGGCTCACTGGAAAAGCAAAGCTTATAAATCCAGATTTTTTTTTTTTTCAAAATTTCTGATGAGGGTTTGTAGTCTGGCTGTAATCGTGTCTGAATGGTTGCACGCCTCAGTGCAGGAATGAATCTTGGGAGTTTCCTGAAATGCCCCTCAGCCCGTGAACTGAACATCTGTTCCAATCAGCATGTAGTCCTGGAGAAAATACATCGCAGCAACAGAAGTTAATAACAGCTTTGAGATTATAAAATTCTGTGGATATTTAAAAAGTTTTTTTCCAAGTTTAAGATTGTTACTAATATCCATGTTACCTAATGAATACAGCTTGCTAACAAACATGCAGTTTAATTAAAAAAAAAAAAAAAATCCATTCTCTGACCTTCAGGACCTGAAGCTGGGTGTTCACAAGCTTCATCTTTCCCAGTGCTGGAAGTGGGTACCCCTTTGCAAGTTGAGCTATGAATCAAAATGTATGAATTTAGATAAACTAGTCACAAAAATGTCTGGCAGAGTGATACTATTATTAGGGATCAATGTGAAAATCAGCTGAAATAGAACAATTTTGTCATTATGCTGTGTAAAGTGCATTATATATGAAGCTAAACAGGAAAAAGAACAGAAAAAGAAAATACAGCAAGTACAACACACAATTATAATAAACTTTAAATAGACAATTAATG
The DNA here is from genome assembly GCA_029822935.1 of Naso vlamingii. Lineage (NCBI taxonomy): Eukaryota > Metazoa > Chordata > Actinopteri > Acanthuriformes > Acanthuridae > Naso > Naso vlamingii. The sequence continues at coordinate 26,689,687 of JAPQLA010000012.1, read as the reverse complement.
AGTTTTAAACTGGTGAAATTTAATGAAATTTAATGAAATTTAAAAAACCATTATGTAGACCTGAAAAGCGATATAAACTTAGTCAAAATGTGCAAATTTTTTAAAAGGACAACAAACTCTGTCTTTTGCTCGTCTTTAATGAAACCTACAATAACTGATTTTTTCCCAGTTGAGAGCAGCAGAAACAAGTTTTGAACACACCGCTGACTTATCATCAGAGACTTTTTTTTAGGTGTGAGTCAGAGTTTGTTTCTCTGCAAGTGTGTCGCTAAGTGAGCTATGCTTCGCTCTGACAGTCAGGGTTGGAGTGAAGTTATGCCATGCCAGCTCTTACCAGTTACTATAGGGGGCTGGCTAACTAACATTACAGCTCCTAATAATTGGTTTTCCATGGTGCAGACTTGTAATTTATTGAGCCTTGCCTCCAACACGTAAAAAAAAAAAAAAAAAAAAACTACGTTTATAAAGAGATCATTTAGCTTAACAGTTAGAGATCTGCTAATTACCTTAGCCTAGCAGTTAGATATTTGCTAGTTACTTACTAGTTAGCTCAGTATGCTGTATGTTATTATTCTACTCCTCCGCTTTCTTTAAGCGGACAACATACATAACATACAGCATACTGAGCAAGAGAGAGCAGGAGAGTAAGAGGGAGAAAGAAACCATTGCTAACTGCTAAGCTAAAGTAACAAGTAGATCGCTTACTACTAAGCTAAGTAACTAGCAAATATCTAACTGCTAGGCTAAGGTAATTAGCAGATCTCTAACTGTTAAGCTAAATGATTATCATTTCTGAATAGTGGGCAATCAGCAGTGAGATAAGTAAAAAATTCATGAAATTGGCCATGACTATTTGAGCAGAACTGTGGTAAAACTGTATTGTTAAACTGTGCTGAATGTGCCACTCACACAATGCTCTCTGTCTGCACACGGAATAAGTTACCTTTGATCGATTTTAATCTGCAATAGTGCGATGAAGACAACAACTACCATGATCCCATGCCACACTACATGACATCATCAAACTCCGTCTTTTGTTATTGTTTTGATCAAGGGCCCCCTAGTGGCAGAAATCACATATCGTGCATTTAAAGCTAGGGTAGACAACATTTGGAAACGACGCTAGCTGTAGCAGCCATTAGGAACACATGCTCTCTGAGGCTGGCCAAAAATACTGCGTGATGGTCTGCATACAGAGCATACAGAGCCACAAGGAGGTGCAGAAGTCTGTTCTTTTCAAACCACCTGAATTACAAAATGCTGAAAGGTTTTTAGGTAATTGTAGCCCAATGACTCCAAAGATCAACTGCCTACCCCAACTTTAATAAGCATTTAATTACATGCCACCTTGTTCATAAAAAAGTATAAACTAAAAAAAATCAGAACTCACCATTCAGTTTAGGTATCACTACCACCTTGAGGACCATTTGGAAGATGCTGTCGAGGGATCTGACCTGCAGGTTAAAGTTAGTGTCAGTCTTTTAGGTTGGTACTGATGACACGCACTGTGACCCATGTTAGAATGAAGCTCTTACCTGAAAATCTCCTACATAACTTGTCCTCAGGGTCAGATCCATTCTGTGCAAATTAGGCAAAATTAGTCTGCAAAGTTTGTCTTTTACGAGGACCTTTTGGCCCCATTTTTCTCTACTTAGAGAAAGCAGGGATTTTTTTATTAACTCACTTGTTCAGGGTGACAGCTCCAGCCAGCCTCAAGTCACTGACAAACACTCGGGCACTGACACTGGTCTCCTGTAAAGGACAAAGTTTTAGGACTTTTCTAAACCACACAAATGACTTTCAGGTATGCCAGCTGTGTCACCTACCATGTTTAGGACAAAGAGAGGGGTAAGCGTGGTGTTGGGTTGGATAGCAAAAGCTGTCACTGTTCCCGTGGCTTGAACTGTTACGTTGTTGGGTTGAAACGTGATGGTGGGATTATTCACCGTCTTCACCAGCAGTTTCATCATCAGACCTGGGAAACGCTTTGCGATCTGAAAATAAACCAAAATATAGCTGACAGGTTTTCAGTGTAGACTGAAACTTGTTCTGAAATCAGTGGAATGTGTCGAACCTGCGGGATGAAGGCTCCAAACGTTCTGGTGTTGAGTCGGATGGGAGAGCTTCTTGGGATCTGTTTTGACCGAACCAGACAGGTTGTATTTAAGATTGATGTCGTAAAAGTAAATTCATTAGAGAATCAGGAGATTGAAGCTCACCATGTCATCAGTGATGTAGAGGCTCAGGGCTCCTGCTCGGTTGTAGACGAAGCCTGCTGAGTTGGCGGTGAAGGCTGATACGCCGATGTACAACATGTTGTTGATCTGAGGTGGCAGGGAAAAAACTGCGGGGAAGAACGGAGGCTCCTGATGTTTCCCGATGTTGTAAAATTCACCCTGAATGACATACACACAGCAGAGACAGAGCAGTTGAGACCTTACCATGACAGAAATCAAACTGAGACTTCAGATATCTGTTTGGTAAAATGGTATTCGGCTCTTTACCTTTAAGCTCAAGTCTATGGAAGATGTAGAAACTGTGGGCGATGCCACCATGGAGTATTCAATCTCTGCAAACTGGTCCACCTGCGCTTCAACTGGAATGAGGTAGAGAGTCTCTCAGATATGCAGCATCAATGAAACATCCAAATATTTGATTTTAAGATGATGTTTTACCATTGAGAGTTTTTAAGTGAGGGTTTAAATCAGATATCGCATCAGCCACCAGAGGGCAGATCTGCAACAAAAACGAAAAGAGGAAAATTTACCACCAGACTTCAGTAGAAACTTGGTGTGACACTGATTTCTCTCTGGAGAAAACAAATGTATCAGTGGATGGATACAGTGCACCTCAGAACCAGGTGTTCTCTATTAACCAACAGCCAAGGAATGACTTTTTTAAAAATAGGTTTTAGTTAGTTACCACTGGCTTATTGTTTTGGATTTTTGGATGTTTTTATATTTTTTACTGAAATAAAATGAAAGAGTAAATTAAGAGACTGAATATTTTTATTGTCAGATCTGAAATATTTTGGCCTCTTCTCAGTCTTTGCACATAATTCTTATCATGTGAGTTCAATTTTCTGAAGTGGCTGTATCCATAACAAGTTGCTCCCCTACAGTATATCCATATCTCCCATTCATACTTGTTCTCCATTGCATGTCAGAAGTAAATGCTGACTTCCACCATTCATCAGACAAGTTAGGTACCAATTACTTCATAAAATAACACTTAACATAAAAACACAGTCAATAAACAGGGTTCAGGTGCAGCTCCTTGTCACATGATTCAGTTGTGTGTGACTTATTAGCACTTCTGCCAAGTAGTGAGTTACATTTACAAGACTTTTTAAATCAAAAAAAAGTTAAAATTATTCATATTTTGCAATTTTTTTAATAATGTAAAAAGTTTAAATGACCCCCCCCCCCCCCCCCCCCAAGAAAAACAAAGGCCTTAGAATCTCTTCTTTTTTCAAAAAAATAATTAATTAATTTTTTGGAAATCTCTTCTCTTCCGTAAATCCTTTTAAGATTTATCTTGTGACCCTTTTGATGAGGCCAGACCCCTTAGACCGGGAACCACTAGACTGAACTATCAATCTGTATGTAAAGTATCTGAAACTAGCTCAACCTCAACTAGCTAGAACAGTAAAATGATACTTATGTATTATTAATGCATTTATAACAACTGCAAATTCTATAAAAGCACCCACAAAACTAGCACTTTGACTTTTGATACCTTCGGGTATGTTTAGCTGATAATCCTTCTGTACTTTTACTCAAGTGTATATTTGACAAAAGTAGATTAACTTGTAAATATTTTTACGTTGTTCATGTTTCATGTGAGTAGCTTGTTCATGGCTGTTCTGAGTTCCTTTGTTAAAGTTGCTCTTAGCAGCTTTTGAAACAAGGCTTAGGAGGAACCTTGTAGTTTGCAACTTTTAGTTTCATGCAGGAGGATTTCTTGTGGGAGAATAAGATACTTTTCAAATACAATTCCTAACAGGAAGGCTGATCATCAAAAACAGTGGAAAGCTGGTTCACCCTCACCTGTTTCTGCAACGCACTGCGCAAAGCCTTATCAATGAAGTTTTTGAAGAGATTGTACAGCCAGCTGAAACAAAAACCAGCCACAGAGATTGGAGGAGAATTCAGTGTGTCACACATGACAAGTAAAACTGAATGTTTACATTCAGTTTCTTTACATGGGTTCAAACATAGAGCACAGCACTTTTTTTTTGTTTTTACCTGGCTCCACCGTGGAATTTTATCCTCACACTGCTGACAGTGGCTGCACAGTCGACACTACTGACCGCAGGTCGGCCTGTCTCATCACTCTTGATGCCAATGCTTTCTGTGATAGTGAGTCCGTTCACATTCAAATCAAAAGAGCCATGGTCCTTTCTGTTAAGAGAAGAGGAGTCACTGCTACAGTGAAAGAGGAATCCAGATTGGATTGAAGCATGCTGTACAGGGAAGAAATCTTTTGTAACTCACACTATTCGAAGGTACTTGACCCTCCAGTTTCCGTTCAGACTGATGAAGGCATTAGCAATGGACAGTCTGACACCAGTCCCTGGCACCAGACCCACTGCAGACTTTGGTAATCCCACATTCACTATTTTCATACTGGAAGAAACAACATTCTTGTTTGTAACAGCACCTGTGGTAAAATACTTCAAGTATCCTAGTTTTTAACAGAATTTAGAAGAGTCTTGAGTGTCTTACTCTGACAGGGTGTACTGGACCTTGCCTATGGGAGACACCTTCTGTTTTCCTGAAATATCTGGGACTTTGATGGCTTTGAGTTTCTGCTGGATTGAAACCATCCCCAGTTGTCTGCCTAGCAAAACACAAATAGATCTGATGACGAAACTCTTGAGACACTGTTGTTTCTCAACTAAAAGATGAACCTGCTGCTGTAACTTACCATATTCAAGGCCTTTCTCTGTTAGTTTGACCTTTACTCCAGGATTGGTGCTTGAGATCACGGGGATCAAAGCCACCAGAGTCAGCCAACAGCACAAGAACATTTTGACTGTAGAGGGATAAAAAGCAAAAGGTCGTCAGCAGAAGTCTCATTATGTTTGTTTTTACAAACATGGCATCATAAAGTTGGCAGTTTCTTCTTTTGTAAGGTTGTGGTTTGTAAAGTTTAATGTTGTGCAAGGAAGCAATTAAACAAGGCCTCCTCATTTCAGAGTTCAGACTTTCCTTTTTATTGCAAGCTCCTTGTTCCTTGTTCTGTACACCTTATGTTGCATTTGCAGTTGAAAATCATACCTTAGCATGTATAATGTATAGCAGTGGTTTCTCCATAAAGCAAAACCACATCTTTTATAAATGTTAGCATTACGGTCGTAATACAGCTGCCTCTACGTGCTTGGTTTTTAGTCTTTTTCAAACCATATGTGAAAAAAAAATGCTGTGAAATCAACAGCAATTTATTGTTTTATTAGGGTTAGGGTTAAATATTGTTAACAGTTACAGTAGAGTACTGTATATACTAAATAATATGGTAAAAATCAGTTTACTGTAGAAAGTCATAGTAGAAAACAACTACTGTAAAATATCACAGTAAAAAACAACCACTGTATAAAATCACAGGAGTCTAAATATTCCTGTGAAAAAAGAAATCACAGTAGTGAGGTACTACTTTATATTCTGTATTTAAAATGTATTTGTATATTATTAATAGTCTGCATTCTTTCTGGTGAAGCTGATCTTTGGCTTAGTGGTCAGTACAGTCATCTATAGTTTGGGAGACCAGGGTACATTTTACAGTAAATAAACCACTACTGTTATTACCTGCAAGTAGCTTACTGTTAATGTAATTACAGTAAGTTATTTGTTAATTGCTGCCAGTAAGTTATTGTAAATTTCCCAATAAATTTGGAACTATAAGAGCCACAGTGAAGTCAAATTTGTAAAAATAGTGGAAGCAGCACTCCAATTCTTTATTTAACTAAAAATACCAATAGATTAGTGTCAAAATGCTCTTAAACTTTCATCAATAAAATGTGCCTGAAGTTTCATAAGCAGTAGATCATTTTAATTTTAAAATCAGGAAAATGATCCGTTTGACCCACATAGGCTACTCATTTATTTATAGACATTTGAGACGTGATAATAGGCCCCAACTAGATATTGCTTTTACAGATGGTCAACTTTGAGATCATAAACGTTTGGAGACCACCAGTTAAACCTCTAACAATGTACAGTATGCTATAAGCTTATGTTCATAGGAAAAGTAACTTCAAAGGGGAGTGAGAGGTATAGATTTCCCCTCTGAAATCTGGTAGAGTAGAAGTATAAGGTAGTATAAAATCAAAGTACTGAAGTAAAGTAGAAACGTCAAAGTTGTACTAAAGCACAGTACTTGAGTAAATGTACTCTGTGGATTCATACTGCAGTGCAGGCCTGTGAAAGAGCTGCCTGTCCAGGCTGTAGAAGAACCCACATGACTGCATGATTAAATCAGGCTGAGCTTAAAGGCCCGGGCTGACATTTTTGTCTGTTTTAAATGTGGATATTTGAATCAGTGCAGTAAGATTAAATGGATGGAAAATGCACTTTTTGGAATATTCAAGTCATAGCTTTATAAATCATGATTGCAATATTTCATTGTGAGCAAATGCTTTAGCTGTCATGTGCTGTTATTCACAAACAAGAGCTCCATTGGTCATTGAGGAATGAAAAAAAAATCCAGCTGAGCAAGTTAACTGTGTTGCATGTTTGCAAGACAGATTGAGGCTCTGAAAGTGTTTAAGTATGAACTGAATAGTAGATAAACTTAAGCGTCAACATCTAAGACATGACTACCAGAGGGAAGCTCGCTTAGAAACATTTCTATGTGGGTCACAAAAGGGAGAGCTTGGTTTATTTTCTGTATTTAGATACACAGTTGGCATGGCATCCTTTCTCCTCTGTGTTAAAAAGGAGGTAAAATAACTGCTTGTCAAAGGGAAACTTTAAATTACTGCAGGAAACCAAAAACATTCAACATTCACTGTACATACAAAGACTTCAACACTTATTTCTCCCTAAGCATACATCCCAAAACACAAGCGAGGCTGTCAATGCACAAAACATGAGGCACATCTTCCTTTACTTTTTGCAGCCTCTCAACACATATTCCCAACTCATGATGCTTTTCCTAATTGTTTCATTCTAAATGTCTACCTGATATTTTTTGCAAGTTCATTAAACTAAAGCCAACCATTCAGATCATTTCATGTATCCATGTATAATTCTCAGCAAATACACTTAACGCTGCAATTGAAGCAGAGGTAGAAAAGCACATCCCTCCCAATGAAACACATCAGAATCACCAAGACACCTTCAAACATTTATTTCCCACTGGAGTCTACCTCTAATCGAAACAGTCTTAAGTTTAGTTCACATTTAAAGGTTACTGTGCATATTTGGTCAATCATGTTAGAGACAAGAAGCCGAGAGACCAGACCACAGAAATCTTCTATTTATAAATTTGACCCATACAGTCATACGGTGAATATAAACCCACTCTTACCTGAGCAGCAGCTTGTCAGGAACAGGCACTTTCTTATGTGTCAGTCCGACTATCAACAAGAGGGTGAGAGAGTGAAAGAGGAACGGAGGCACATGGCATCTAACTCAATCAGGAACTTGGCGACGGGACTCTCCCAGATAAGGAAACAATGGGCAAACCTGCTATTTGACAATCTTAACAGCTTCACTACTCTGCTCTTGTATAATCTCTTCAAAAGCGAGAAGTACTAACAGTGTTTTCTTTAAAAAAAAAAAAAAAAAAAAAACAGACCCTGAAAACTACAGTTTTAAAAGCTTAACATGGTTTTGAAACAAAATTTTTTTTTGTGCTGTGGCTGTTGCTGACAAATCAACATACATACAGTTTGGCTTTAAATTGACAATAAGGTCCTCTGCTTCTCAGAGGAAGACAATAGAAAATGTGTCAGTTAAGCTGTGTATTTCTCTCTTGAACTCTTGTGAAATGTATTGGCTTAATTGCTTTAGAAAGGATTAATGGGTGAATTGAGTGAGTGATGGCTCATTTAAACCCGCTTTGTGACCAGTGGAGCAATCGATGAGGTCTTGCATGTCTGCAGTAAACCAGGGATAACCCCACTTTTACTTTGTCAATGTGTGGGCGTGTACAGACTGTGCTTGACTGACATCGTCTTGACTCTTCTGTTTGGTAAACCTGTTGGAGAAGGAACTGAAAACACGTAAGTATGTGCAACGGCTGTAAGTCCGCCTTTTCTAATGAAGTGCATCTTTGATGATAAACAGGCAGTTGTCACTTTAGAGTCTGATTTAAATAAAAACCACGTGCCTTCTGAGGGGGTGGGGTAGGTGGGCAGAGGACAATTAAATCAGAGCTTTAATAGAATGAGGCATTGTGTGTTTGAGTGGATGAGATCATTTTATGTTTCTGGCTTTTGATACTATGCCAGACCAAATCCCACACACAATTTGTTCTAGCATGCCAGGCTAATATGATAATAATGGTAACTTCTTAGCTGTTGTTTGGGTTGCTTTTCAAAGGTTAAACAGGGTCTGAGATAAGAGCTGTTTTGTTGTTGAATATTTGGTTTCACTGTACTTTAACGCCACCCTGTTTATGACTTACAAACACTATAAAAACACTTAATACTTGTCAGAGGCTGATATAAGTGCCTGTTAGTGTTTGTCAACAACTAACATTAAACACACCCTAAGAGAGGTTATAATTGTTGACAAACAATGTTATTAGAAAATGTAAATGTATAAATGTATATATATAGTCATGTATGATACAGATATGTTACATTGTTAATGTTGCACCTTTACAGTATGTTTTAGTGTTTGTATACTTTTATTTCCGTTTAAACTGTGACTAGTGTGCTGTCTTGGCCAGGTCTCCCTTGCAAAAGAAATTTCAGTCTCAAGGGACTTCCTGGTTAAATAAAGGTTAAATAAAATAAAATAAAATGAAATGAAATAAAATAAATGTAAGATTAAAAGACTGGTTCAACATCTTGGGTAAAAAGTTTGTTTGCCCTCTTGCCAAGACATAGAGGCGGTGAGTGTCTGTACATCCAGTATGCAGCTACAGCCACGAGCGGCTTGGCTCAGCTCAGCTTAGCATAAAGACTGGAAACAGGGGGAGGAAGCTGGTCTGCAGCCTGCACTTATCTACACAATAATGCAAACAAAAACAGGTGTAAAAACAAGAAGTTGTACTTTTACCTGAGGTTTATGTACCAGAGTAGCAAATTTAAAGTAGTGATCAAAAGAAATATTAAAAATTAAATAATGAATATTGTATAGATCAGGTTACAGTACTTTACAATTACTCAGCAAAATAAGATTGCTTCAGAAATAGTTTGTCCAAAATAATAAAAAAAAACAAGATAAAACACCCATGCAAATTCAACAACAACAACAACAACAACAACGACAAATAAAATAATAAATCAATAAGAAAACCATAAATATAATCCATTTACATACTGTCAACCTGCTTGAAGAAGGATATGGATAATTACCATGAATCTGAATTTTAAATATTAGTGATCTCACCCAGCTTGTTTGCATTATTTGTCTTATATTGTGAGAACACAGAGCAACGTGTGTCATATATGCTGTTTTGCGCATATATTTGTCCCTGCTTACAGAATTATTATCAGGAAAAGGACTAAAATGACAAAAGACTGATGTTGGTAGTCCAAAGTCAGATCAGAGAGCATCTCAGTAAATTCACACAGACACTCTACCTGAGATCTCTCTTACATGTTGGGCCATTTGAACACACAGCATTGTAAAACCTGATATGTGTCGACATACAAAGAGCTCTTTGTACTCTGAGTGAGGAGTGAAACAGACCCTGAAGATGCTCTGCAGCTCACTTCAGAGAAGGTGGAAGTGTAGTCCGAGGAGGAGTTCACACAGAGTTCAGTTTGATCGTCACGCTCTCCTCTGCGGCTGCCTCCAGGCTGTCCACACAGAGCTGCAACAGAGAGCCTTTTTCCTTTTTGTCATCCCCAGTGAGTTTTATTAATACGGCCTCCCTGCTGTCTGACTCACAGGACGGGACAGACTTAAAGGTTACAGCCAATAAATAAAGGATATTTCTGTGAACTAAAATTAGCTAATCATAGTTTGTGGATCTATATTATCCCGTCTGCTGTTACTTTCATTATCAAAATTTGCCACTTACACGTCATGCAAGACACCTTAATGCCACATATAGAGATCAAGCTGATGTTCTTCCTAAATCAGTATTTTTCCCCCAAAACACACAAGTGGCGCATTCCTGCCCCCTTGAGGTTTAAGGTAGTATGTCATCAAATTGTATCAAGCTACAAATCCACGGGATCAAATTGCTTAAATGGTAGCACCGCCACAACAGTTTAGATGTACTGCTTGACTGAGCACAGGAAGGCCCCTTTGATATTGATATCACACTGTTTCTCATACAATGTGTTATGAAGAACAAGCAATCACTACTGCTGGTGACTGTTCTAGGATCTGATGAGAAAAACAACCTCCCAGTATTTTTGAGTCGGTCCCTCAGGGCCTCTACACTGTTAAAACAAAGATCCTTTTCATTTCAATATCTCTTCCAGTGAGTGCTTTAAGTGCTTCTTTCACCTTCAAAATCACATTTGTGTAAGCCTGTAGAGTATTAATATTTCCAAGGAAAAAAAAAACAGTAAAAGGTCGTGCAATTTAGCTCAAATTCAAACTGGAATTGACTTTTTTTTTATTAATGTTTTTGTTAAAACTAACCATAATATTAAATAGACATCATGAAAAAAGTTATGAACAAAATGGGACCAGCAAAGAGAATCTGTCTGTATGTTGCACCATGTCGTTGTGTGCTCATTTAATCTGCAGTGAGGAGCAAAAGCATTCAAAATCAAATAAGTGGGACATTATGATTCAGACCAAAGCAACAGCCAATCATAGCTCACCCACAAAATCACCTTATTGTGAACACGCATGATAAAATATTATTTCATAATAATGAGTTTTACATTGTATTGGATTATTTTAGAATGTAATAGTAACATTTTGTCTGTATATATTCATGTGATCTTTTTTTTTTCCAAAATATCTTATTTATCAACCTGATTTTGAGCACTCTGGGCCTCCATACTTTGGGCCTTCACATATTTTATCCAGTAGGGCTGAGCTGGGACTGGATGCAAGACTCCTCTGCTCTCCTCTGAGATGTAGGGGAAAAATGTAGACTTTGAAAATGATTTTTTAAAAAATCCTTCATTTTCCAGAAATCAATATGTTTAAATAAATGAGAAATGTGCTGTCAAACCAAGTGCAAATATTTTTGAGGGTTTATAAAGTGAAATATTGACACCAGCACCTTGCACATGCTTTGAAAGAGCTTTTTGGCATTTGTAAGTTGTTCCACCCTTAGAACAAACCAAATTTGCAAGTTTTTTTTTACATTTCAGTGAACTCTAGAAGGTAAATCAAGGGCAGGAGACTTTGTAAATGCTCTGGCAGTCAAGTAATGTGATGACTCAGATGGCCAAGGCACCCTGTGGTCACACTGTGGGCAAATCCATTACTGTTTCCTTGAGGGTGGAAGAGCATCAAGGGCATCCTACCACTCAATTCTAAACAGCAACAAACATCCTTTTTTTTTTGAGCAGCATGAAAAGCCTAAATGTTACAGGGCAGTTCAGAGTGGAAATTCAGATAAAGCCTTAAAAACCTCTCACTTCAATGGATGGATGGATGTCAGGTCACCAGCTAGTGTTTGACTGGATGAGTTTATACAAGTACAAGATTCTATTCAAGCAGGAATGTGACAAGGATTCATCCATACCAACCCAGGAAATTTCCCTGTTTAACTGCAAAATCACACAGCAGCAATTACGATAATGAAACTGACAGCTGATATGATTTCATTTCATTTTATTGTTTAATGAATCGTGTGAGTTACCCAATAACTGAGGGCTGAGGTAAACACTTGGAAATGCTTAAATGAGCAGTTTCCAGTTGCTCTCCTTTGGTTACCTCTTAAATTAAGGACTCAAAATGGCAATGAGAATTAATTTAAACTATACACTGGAATCATGCAGTGTGGGATCAGTGAAATGAACACAGCATGCTCATGATTACCACCCAGGCCTTTGATGGCTTTTACACCAAAAGATGCCAAAGGGACAGTTTTAACCTGAATGAATCTGGCTTCCTCCAAACAGAAAGTCTGCTCACTGCTGTGAAGGAGTGGGTTTGGATTAGCATTTCATATTTCAAGCCTTCATTTCCTGTTTGAGTCAAAGGGTTTGTATTACTGATTTCTCTGATGCTGGAATTTCCTTTCTGCTCCAATGTTAATTTATGAGAATTACTGATGAGAGACCAGTGTATTCTTTTTATATTCTTGTGTCTTCTTATATAACTACAACGGCCACGCAAACAGCTCTGTGAGGCTGCACGTCAGCACATTTGTGCTTTTAACTCATCGTTCTAACATGCTCACAATGACAATGGCTAGCATGTTAGATGCTAACATTAAGAAATGTGCACCAAATTGCAACTGAGGCTGATGGGAATGTCATGAGTTTTTCAGGTATTAGGTCATAAAATAAATTATTGGACAAATTGAAATTTTGGCCAGAAGGTGCTGAAGGGGCAGTCAAGGTAAAAATTAAAGTGGCAGACAAAATGACTCCCTGACTGACAGACGGACATTGCCATTCTTTTTTAAAGAGAACTATGAATGTAGTGTAATTTCTATAATGCATGTACGTGAATCATATATTTTGAGTGCATGTTGCTCTGTCTTGAATATGCTCTTGCTTTATGTAGGTCATTTAATATTTTATCACTTGCTGCACGTCATAATGTTGCATTACCATGAAACTAAGACACATTTCCTGTGCTTGTTTTTCTCTTGGCTAGAGTTGTTCTAGCTCAGAATAACTGGATGTGAATAGATCTCAGTTGGCTCAGTTTGATCATTTTAAAAATCATAACACAGTATGAAGTGAAAGGAAATTTCAGTTGTTGATGAGCTAAATCAAGCCTCACTTATTCCAACCACTCACACATTAGAATGCCAGTATTAGAAATAGAAAAGTTACTTTCCAGAATCATTAAAGAGCCTCGGCCTCGTATTGACAGGCTTCCTCCCACTGAGGTTGTAAACTGGTCAGTGCATTAGCCAGCAAAGAAGTGCGGTGAATATTAATTGAGCAGCTCTGAGCCAACAGAGTGATAGCTGACCACAGAGAGAAAGAAACACATAAAGAAAGAGACACTGGTATGGGGTGGATTGATTTTTTTTAAATCGGAAATTGTTTTGACAACCGACCAACTGTCAGATTTGATATTTTGCCCCATTAAGTTTCACAGCTAATATGTGAACAGTCATACATACATAAATTAACATGGATTTTCTGCACAACTGTTTATGCATTTTATCAATTTTATCCACTGTTTGGTAACAAGACCCCATGTTATGCTCCGTCAGTTTGTCTCAAATAACTTTCCTCATTGATCAGTTAATGTTTGAGACAGAGAATCTCACCAGCAGCAGCTGGATGCATCTGTGGAGATGCATGCGACACATGAGGCCAGGTGAAATAGGTAAGAAATGAAGTAAGACTTCCTAACTGAAAGATGAAATCAATCATCTATCTTTTTACAGTCAAAAAGCTGAAATCATAAGAAGGGGCGAGGACCTCAATACACTCAGAGGTGTTGCTGCCAGAATCTCACTTTGTCTGTGAGATTCCTTAGCCTGTAGCTCAGGCTAAGGTTAGCTGAAGTTTGTCATCTATGTAGTCATTGCTACGTAACTAAGTTAGTAGTACAGCAATATATGTGATAAGGGCTGAAAAAATATAGTGTTACAACCAATGCATAATTGATGTTTCTTTCCTTATTGGATAAATTCTTCACAATCCCTATTAACCTGCCGCCATTCTCATGGCCCGTAGATGGGCCTTAAGAGTTTTAAGTGGTTCTTAGCACTGTGCATATTGATTTAAATGTATACATTTTTATATTTCGTTAAATACATTTTTTTAATATCTAGATTTTCCCCTAACTCTCATACCTATGTTTTCGGGGTTATATTTTCTCCATTATAGGCCTTTAAATTTGGGTATTCCATATAGACCCCATAGCAAAGGTGGATGTTAAGAGGTTAAAAGAAATGTGGGCCTAATTCACGCCTCTGTTCTGTTGTGAGTTGAGTCAGGAAAATCACAAATGCGTGCATACCAGTGGTCACAAAAACATGTAACTCAGTTGCTGGTGTTGATCAAGTGATGAAACATAGAAAACTTACAAAAGTTATCAATAGCACCTGTTACACATTAATGTGCAGCACTATATTCATGTGCAATTTAAACTTTCGCGTGAATGGAGCCTTCAAAATTTTTGATCGCACCTTTTAGTGTGTCATGTAGGATGTAAGGAGACAACAACCAAAGCTGACTGACAAAGGCTCAGTGTCGCCAGCTTGGTGACTTTCTCACTAACTTGACAAATTTGTTCCTCTTAACTTGAGAAAATCTATGCTTAGGTCTAAACTGGACGTGAACACCTCCTAGCTGGATTTCCTATCCACAGTGGGCCTCTGATAAGGAGCTGAAACAGAAACAAAGAATAGTTTCCAAACTTCAGCTAGGCACTTGGAGAGAAGTACAAGGTATATGGAGGTGGTATCTGAAAGTACAAATAAAAACTGTAGCTGCATCAAGTCATATGGTTTTATAGCCTCAACAGCATAGCTGAGTGTCAGAGTTACACTGCCCACAGTAGTAGTGGACTCCTACAGGCTACTAAAGGCTCTTAGTTTTCCGTATGTGCAGTAATTACAAGAAGAAAAAAAGAGAGACAGAAAGAAAAAACAGTATTTGCCAGGTTGCTAAGGTCGATATCCATCTGGATGGGTCTTGCCTTTTTCAAAAACAAACGTCTTTTGGTCCGCAAGAGTCTGAAATTATTCTCAAAGCAAAGATGGAGCTGGCCATGCTAGGTTTAAAAGTCCACTCTACCACTCTACATGATTAGTGATTTGTTGTAGAGCGAAGTTACGTTGAACATGGCCAGCACTATCTTTGCTTTGAGAGGAATTTCAGGTTCTGGCAGACCAAAAACCCTTCAAAATGGAAAACTATGCAATATGAAATTCAAGGCAAGTCCCATCCAGATGGATATCAGAATGGTGACCTGGCAAGTAGCCTACTGTTTTTTTGTGATTACTACACAGTTTGTAACACTGACCTGTGCTTCGTTATGCTGGAACAGCAACCTAGAACTGTGAGCTATCCAACTCTCCGAGTCGGAGCTGTCAGGTCAGAGAGGCAGAGATGCTCTCCCGTGTGTGTGTGAGTGTCTGTGAGGATGTAAGGAGCACTGCTGTATATTTTCTGATCGTCAGCAAAAGAAAGACTGCAGTCTGGTGATGCTTCTACAACTTTCAAAAACTTCTGAACCATTGCCCCAGACCTGAAGCATTCCCAGTAATGGATCAGCAAAAAATAGCATTAACTCCTGTGAACAATGACTGATGTTCAGTTTGTTGAAACTGAGCTGTTCTCAAAGACTTACACTTGAGGGCAGGGGCTGGGGGAGAAGGGCCGTCCACATTGATTACAGAGCCGACAGTTGACACTGCAAGGTTCAGAATGATATTAAACAACAGATCCCACATTGTGTCATTGTCAACTGATGACATGTTTTTTTATTAATATCATAATAATGTCATTACCAACACCAGCATTAATGTGTATCATGATTGTACAGACATATAATTTAATGTGCAGCTTTTGGTGAGACATGGCTGTTAAAAGACATTAAGAAGCTCAGCAGAGATGGGGGAATCGAGTCGTGTGATAATCAGTGAGTGAATCTGATCCACCCTTTTCAAATATAGGGTCATGTGATTGCTAATATAAAAATGCTGATACTGGCAGCTTGAAAAAATGAAAAAAATGAAAGTAGTGGTTTGATGACTTTCTGAAGCAGCATGGGATTGTGGGCGTTGTTGTCTTTAAACAACCTAAGCCATCACATAAACACACAGATATGGTTAGTGTGTATGCGGCTTGCTGGTTAATTAATGCTAATGTCTTTTAATTTGTTGCAGTGGGTTTGTGGGGAGGAATAACACACTGCAAAAATACCTGAAATACCACTTTAAATTTGGCACAGTTTATTAAAGATTTTATATTTATAGCTTACAAATGTAACACTGACTTTGATGTTCCCTTATTTGTGCTGCTTAAATACCTCTTGAAGTGTTTATAGTTAGTGAAATATTGGAGGTTACTGTGATAATGTTTTAAACTTTCACTTCCTCAAATATTCATGCTTTGACAGGCATTAAGCAAATGAATGTTTGCAAGTGAGATGTCAGATATTGTGTTCACTGAGCCCTGCTGGAGTCTGTGCTGACCTGAGCTGTGTTGGAGCAGAGGAGACGAGGGAGCCTCAGATCAATGGTTTAGTGTGTTGGGCATAAAAGGAGCAATGTGCCCCAGAGAGAAGGGCTGTCTGTGCCCCAGCGCCATGCAGCTGTGGGACCTGGGCACCCATCCATGCCCTCCACTCCGTACACTGTCAGACCTCCCTCTATGGCCAAAACACTGCAAGCTGTAAAATATTTCCATAGAGAACTGCACTGAAAATAAATCTGCTGCTGCAAAGCAATGTTATACTGTATGCCATTTAAAAAATGTGTGTAAGGTGTTTTAAAGTCTGAGTTCTTGTTATGAGGTGTTTTGGATTCTTTTTTGAGAGGAGCGAGAGCAAAGACATGTGTCAAGTCATGAGTCAGTAACTTTGAACCTGTGTTTGACTTACTGCTTTGGGTTTCTGCAAAGGCTGCGACATGAGCCCAGTGAAGCAGCAAGAGGAAGAGGGGAAATGTATTTTTTGTGTCCAGCATTTTTGCAGTTGTTTCTACCGTTTATCATGTGTTTAAAAGTTCAATGATCCCTGAAATCTGCCTTTTTTTTTTTTTTTTTTGCAGAATGGGAGGCAGAGCGCAGGCTTTCTTGTGACCCCAGGGCTTCACGCTCAATAGAACACGAAAAGAGTCCTCTAGTCTATTCTAGGACCCATATGGCTTGAGACATAACAAATACAAACATGGTTATGGTTTGTCTGAGCTCACATCCATTTTCTCTGTTTCAGTGTATGCTTCTTTTTTTTTTACTTTCAATCCCAGTGAAAGACACACTTAGACTAATGGACTAAATCACGGGCTGCATTCACAAAACATCTGAAGGCCGAAAGGAGCTCCTAATTTGCTGATTTAGAAGTAACTCTCAGAAAAATGGTCATCAGGACTCCTAAATTTTTGGACAGAGTATTTGCATTTAAGCGTTGAAACGAGCTCTTAAGTCTGTGAAAAATTAGAAGTAGTCAAGAGGGCTCCAAAGTCAGTGAGAGCAAACCCTCCAAAATCCTAAAATGGCTGCTGTCTGCAATTCATCTTGTAGTCACATCAATATTTTAGAAACCTTTAATGCAAGTGAGCTTTTAAAAAAGAAATGGCCTTAATTGAGAGGGTATAATGTCCACAGCAGAGCCAATCAAAAATGCAGGTGCTTCACCAACCAACAGAAAACAGCCCAACCCAAACAGGACATCAAGTTCATAAAGTGATTGTGTTAAACAGTCAAAGGAGCCTTTCAGTCCCACTATGCTGGTGTTTATGTGCCCAAGGACACTGTACACCTCTGAGGCAATAGATGATAGAGCCTTGAGTGCTGAGCCGCCTCCTAATAAATATTTCCACTTAGAGATTAAATGTAATCTAATGTGCGATTATGCATTTTGCGACAGTCATTGATGTCTATTTGTGTTTATTTTTGGCTGAATACAGTTCATGATAGAGAATCAACTCTGGGCTTTAGCAAAGTTTAAAAAAAAAAACAACTTAAAATGTACTTTTGCTTTCCTGTAGTAGTTGTTGCAACTGTTGACTGAGACTGTAAGGAATACCAGTGTCTTTCACACTCCTCAGAGGTTCTGGTCACAAGTCACATTTAATGTTAGGCATATATTTTCCCACGCTTCTTCTTTCTTTTTTTTCTTTTATTGTGCTAAACTGTCAGATGTTTTTGGCTTGTTCTATGCCTCGAGTGATGTCACCAGAGTCAGCATTGGTTGGGGCATAAGACTACGCCTTTTTAAATATCCAAAAAAATCTGCGGGTGTGGATTCTGAAAGAAGTGAGCTCATCAGAACCCTCTCTTAATCTCACACAACACACCTGGATTTCTGAATGAACTGTCAGTGGTCGAGATGCATTGTGAGTAATTTAGGTGTCAGGTTTTGACAAGTAAGGTAGACGTGTTACATAAAAGAAATGACCTTGCACTGCTGCATCGATTTTGATCAGTCTGACTGCCCATCAGGAGTTGCTTAATGAGTACCATCTTAATACCATTTTAATAGTTGATAAAACAATGAGTATATACAAAGAGGATGAATATAAGACAGAAATTGCTGCACTGTCAGTAGAAAGTATTTTGGATTTTGAAAATAACAAAGGCAAATGAAACTTGTACCGTAGAAATGCTACTGTGAGGCCCTCATGATGAAAAGATTGGAATTAAATTGGTTTTCAGAAAATGAAATGCCTTTCCTCCCTCAATTGAAGCAGCCAGAGCCTGACTAAGATTCAAATGAGAGAGCTGCTAATAAACTTTAAATATGAGGATAATAATGACATTTATTACATACAACATCGCCACTGAGTTTTTAATATGAGTCAATCTCTGTGGGAGCCAACGCAGAGAGCGGAAGTGCTTAGAAAGACACACAAGTCATTTATGCTTTTGTGCAGCAGACTTTCAACAATAATTCTTATTAAAGTGTGTGTGTGTGTGTGTGTGTGTGTGTTGTGTGTGTGTGCGTAAAACATGAGTCATCAGACCATATGAATTCATCAGCCACTCAGCACACACAGAGTTGACTCTCTCTCATGTGTATAAGCTGAACAGAGAGGAGCTTTTCATGCATGCTGTCACTTTCTCGGCTGATAAACTTTATTGTTTATTCACTCTTAATAATATTTGTTCTTGTGTGATGTGATATTAAATTTATCAATAAAAATGCATTGAAGGACTGCACTGATGTTTTATTTTAACTGTACAATAAAATAACTTTGATCTTTTAATGCAATTATAGTACAGGGCGAAATGGTTTAAAATTTTATAAATCAATAAATTCATCACTGGAACATAATTGCATTTAAACTCTTTTAAAGATCACAGTAAAGAATCAGTTCTATATCTAGAGGGCATTTGAATGGAGCCTTGAAATGGTCATAAAGAGAAAATATGTAATATTGAAACCATGTTTATTTCATTGAGTGTTGAAAATTCTTGCGTGAACATAAGACACAAAACGTTCCTATTTTGAAAAAAATCTATTTGTGTGCACAAGTTAAACGAATGAGAGGCAGCACAACAGATGTACTGTATTAACAAGTCTTGTCACTTTGAGTTATTTATTAATCAGTTTTGTTTTTTAATTTTACTTGAGGAGGTTTCTTCAAATGGTAACTGTCATTTTTACTTAAGTCTTTTTTTGTGAGAGAATTTGTACTTGTCCCCTTGTTTTGTTGTGTTTGGAAGCCTTCAAACCGACAAGCATAAAGACACTGTACAAATAATATTTCTAAAAACAATGTGTTGATCATGTAGTCAATTTAATGGCTTGTTTGTTTTCCCTTCATTGTCATTATGCCCGATGATGAGACTGCACTTGAAATGTAACCTTTAAAGTTTGCGTTTTAGCCACAGTACCTTTCACCGCCAGAGAAAAGGTCATGCAGTGATGAGAAGAGAAGGGCAGAGAAGGAAATAGCCGTATCCTGGCCAACAGATAGAGGCAAACGGCAGGAAAAGACACAGGAAGCTCTGAGTCTTTTTAAAAACACTAAATCAGTTGGATGGGCTCAATTTATCATTTCATGCCAGACTTTGTCACACAGGGAGGAAAATTGTATGGGATGTGACTCTTTTACTTAAACAGATGGACTTAGCGCTAAATGGAAGCAGTGAGATAATTAAAAAAATTGGATATTTTCCAAGGTGCTGTGCAAAAGACAGCCATTTTATGGATAGTGTGCATCACTAAAGACACTGTTCAAGTGGAGTTCATGCTGTAGAGATATTTCTAGGACACATTAGCTCAGTAGGAAAGTGCACAGCAGAAAGCACCCAGATTTGATTCCTGGCCTGGTGGATGGCTGATAAAAGGCAAATGAAATTTGTCTTTGGGGAGAAGAAAAAGCAGTGACCTCATGAGAAAGCAAAATTTGAAAGCTTATACGTTTTTATTTTATATCATATATTTTTGCTTCAACAAATTATGTCACTAAACAGACCGAAAATAAGGAATGAGCAATTATGTCTGAGAAACATCCCAGACTGGCTTCATTATTCAACCATAAATCATCAAAAAAATAATGAATTACATTGTGTAAAATTTTAAAATGAAATGATTTTTGAAACAATTAAACTTGTGAAATATATTGGTGGAGCATATATTTGTTAACTGTTTTATGGAGACGAGGCACGTGGCTTCATTGTCTTACTTATCTACATTAAGGCTGAAGGCACAATAGGAAGAGAAAGTTGGCTCACAAACAGCAGTTGGTCTGATTCATTCCTCATTAACATGCACCATGCATGGGCTACTACAGTACTTCTCTAGCTTTTGTTAACCAGCAGCATACTGGTAAAACTGCAGGATTTTTGGATGGAGCTGTTCATTATTTATTTTACATTCAGCATGGTATATAAATATAGATACATAACAAATATATATGTTTATATATATAACCATCTAAGTACCAATCCCTCCAAAGTGCCCTGACTCACTCTCTGTCGCCCCTCAAGTGACGAGGAGTCTGACAAAGACCTCAAGGTGTGTACCGAAACAAGTTTGAGTACTCTTTATGTTTGTCAACCCCTTGAACTTAATTGCAATTTCAGGGAGTTTATTTTAGGCACTCTTAAACATCAGACTGAGGGCTGTACAGTATGCATCAGTATGAGTGTGAGTAGCTGTCTCTTTGTTTTAGTCATGTAGCAAACTACCTACTTGTCTTTTCCTGCCTCCCACCCACTGTGTGCAAGGATAGAAAACTGTGCAGGTGTAAAGGAAAGAAGTGAATGAAATAGTTATGATGTTCTGGCCTATTTAAGACATCATCAAAAGCAGCATATTCCTGAGAAAAGGCATCGTCATTGCTTCACATGGAGCACTTATCCTGTCTTTGATTAACAACCTGCAGCAAATAGCTGATAATACCTGCAGCTAATAGCGAGCAGCTTATAATTAATAGATGCCAGTAAAGATCTAGAGGTCTGTCTGAAGGATCTCCCATAGATTTTCTTTCAAGTCTTATTTTGGAAAGAACCAGCCCAAACTGCCCTGGAGCTGTGCAGAGGGAGCTGGATTAAAGGTAGATGATATGTAATCAGGATTTGTGTGGTTTCAGCTGTTTTTGTTGTCCGCAGTGCTTCCACTGTCCTGCCAATTGGGCGTTTGCCTAGAAACAAAGATATCCTGCCTCCATGGAGCAAAAACAGACAACTAGTTTACACTACAGCATCATTTGAATGCAATACTGGGTGGAAATTTATATCGGCTTCAGTGGCATTTTAGTGTTTCATCATGGTTGTTCCTCTGTGTACGAGACTTTTCCAGGATGATAAAACATGTACAAGCTGTCAAAAATTAAAAATATATAATAATATAAGACTTAGCATACATAATGGTTAAAAGCAGTGGCTAATAAAGCTGACAAACAAACAGCATAAGGTCACCTTATAGCTTAGAGGACAGTGTGACAAATGCAAGAGCATGTACTTGTGCACGATGTGAACTGACCATGTCTTCTGCTGCACTCATTAACAAAACTTTCGGCTCCTGGAATTGAACTATCCTTTCTTTTCTTTCGTTTTACATATAGGCACTCTTAAATGCAATCCTCGTGGCATTAGCTTTAAGTTGAGATATTTAAAATATGAAATAACTGCATTAATTTTAATTACATTAAAAATTCAGCACATAATGGTTTTAAATTAGGAGTAGAAAACTGTTTTCAGCATGAGCCTCAAGGTTTACTCAGTGATAGTAACAGAATATGCTGACACATAGACATTAAGGAATTCACGAGATAATATAATATACCTGTATATTTTTTGCTAATATTACACAGTAGTAAGATGAGAAAAGAGACCGTTTGACATTTTCCACATAAATTGTGAGTTTCAATCCAGCATCCAGAATGTAATCCTGCGCAAAGATATCTGAGTTGATGCTGTGACCCAGCTGCATGGAGTCATGTCTCTGTGCTTACTCAGCTGGTTTGAATAATTAAATTGTGACCAGACGACTGGCACCCAGCCTCAACCTATTTACATTCTAGTATGTGATTGTTCATCAACATGCATTATTACTGTGCTCTGTGCATTTCTCTTGGCAAGTGTTACAAAGAAGAAAAAAAATCTTGAGAGGCAATAAGAACTGCAAACACAGAGGCACAAAAGGATTACTGGAGAGTAAGAATTATTGTGAGAATGAGAGCACAATATTTAAGATTGATGTATGAAGAAGACATAGCAAGACAAACAAGAACAAAGATTTGCCTGAAATTAAACAAATAAAAGAGCAAAATATGTATATGTATATATATACCAGTAGGAGGCTTTCTATTAAAAAGGCAGAAATACTGTCATATGCTTCAGCAGTGTATTTGCATTTCATAATAACTACTGAGGATACAAAACTGCTTCTACAGAAACATATATACCTCACCAGGGCCAAATGTCATGCAGCCTAGGATTTTAAAGGAATAGCTGAACCTCTAACAGAATTATATAATCAATCTTTGGAGGAATCAGTTTTACCCTGTTAATGGAAAGAGAATAGCCTGGCATTTCTAGGCTAATTCAGAAATGTGCATTATTCCGGAAACTCATTTTTAATTTTTTCTAAGATGTTTAATAGTCGAGCAGAGACCAAAACGCCCCTGGACACAAGTGGATGGACCTGAAACCAATGAGAGCAGCAAAATGTGTGACATGTGACTTTTCAAATCTGGATCGGTCTGTCATTACAATGAACCCACCCCATATTAGGCAAACCTTTGTGATTGGCCTGATAAGTGGTCTGTTGAAAATGTGTCTGAACAGAAGCGAGACACAGACGCATCAGCCAGAGTGAATAAACTATGTGCTCACAGGCCAGATCAATGCAAACACATCAGTAGCATGAAACTACAGGCCACTGAGTGTGACTAAATAATGTAAGACAATGGAAAATCTCAAAAGTCAACAGACTTTTCAGTAGTACGCAATAAGAACTTCATCATGAGCTAAAATCATCAGCTTCTAAAGGTCTTCTTGACACTGTAAGAGGTCAGCAGCTTTGGACAGCCAGTTGATTGCAGACTGGGGATTTACAGACTGGATATGGGGTTTTTCCGTGATTCGTAACAGCAGGTGGTTGTAAATGATGCCACTTCAGTCTGTATACCACTTCACACACTGTATGCCATACATGTGACATGTATGCACAGAGTGCAGAGAATTAAGACAATACCCAGCCCAGCCACAGTCTGTTCACACTGCTGCCATCTGGAAGAAGATACCGAAGTATCTGCTGTCGTACTACCAGACCATGGAGCAGCTCCTTCCCCCAGACTGTGAGAGGTTTAAATTCATCGTGCTACACTCAGGTACACCCTTCTATACACCAGGCCAGAAATGCATCATCCAGCAGGCTCTCGTCGCCACGCCTCTTTTGGGGGTGATCGGTGAAAAAATTTATCTGCCCCCAGTGACTTAATATTTCTTTTTGCTTGCTGTGTAAATTCCTATGAATGATATAAATACGATAATATCACTTATTACATAACAAGCATTTATTTTAAATACATAACTACTATTTATCCTCCAGGTAACAGATTTTCATTTAGCCTTATTCTATAATTTAATTCTGTTAACTTCCAGATGTATAAATAATTAACAATAAGAATGTGATTACAGTGAACTGAATTGAAACACAGTAGGAGAGGCATCGCATGGTAAAGCTCATGTGTTTAACACTGTACTGCTCATTTGTTTTTTGAAGGACAGGCTGACGGGCATGCTAACTTATGAACGTAGCTGACAGCTGTCAGAGCCTGTTCAAAGCACAGTGCTACTGTTAACGAGTGTACTATCCAGACTGAAAAGTAAAATATTTCACTGGTAATTTGCTTGCCTGGAGACCCAGCCAGATAAAAATGGATGTCAGCGTATGATAGGCTACTTCTGGCCACTGTGTGGGGTCACTGCACCAGCTTGATGCTGGGAGACTGAACAGCCGAGCTTTATGTGGTTTTGGACAGCAATTTGCATCAAAGTCAACAGCAAATCCGGTTTGTTTTCCGCCTGCAGGGGGTGATTGTATCAGAAAGCCGAAGTTCCCTGATGTGCTAATTTGACATATGTAGCAGCAGCAGCAGCAGTAATGAGCTAAATCAGAATTTCATTTTTGCACTGCATTTTTTGCAAATGACAATAAGTTTTTCTTGAATCTTGAAACTGATGACCTCTGGAGTTCCACAAGGATCTGTGCTGGGCTCTGTGCTCTTTGCTGTTGCTCACTGCCTACATACACCCCAGAACCCTCAAATCATCAGACAATGGTTCATAACTGTGCCCGTGATCCAAAATAAACCTATGGAAGGTGCATTCAGTCAATATGGCCCCACTCCCTGGAACACACTGCCTAATGATCTGAGATACCCACAACTGTGCCATCCTTTAAAAACAAGCTTAAGACCTACCAGTTCTTTCTGGTCTATGAATAATTAATGCCTCTAGGTCTATTTTTTCTCTTTCTTCCTTCCTTTCTTTGTTTCTCTCTCTCTCTTCTTCTCTAGTGTTCTCTTCTGAGTATGTGTGATTGGGTAAGTCTGTAGGTAGGTGGGCATGGGATAAAATATTCTCATGAATCCGTGTCTTTTTTTTCTAAATGACTTTATTCATTTCATTCACATATCATTGAGATAATTTTGTATGAAATGTGCTATAAATAAAATAACATTTGATTTGAGATATGATATACCAAGTGTGAAACAATCTAAAGCATTTTGTAAAAGACACAAAAATCTCTGGAATAATTACTAAGGACGTTGATGCAGCACATTTAAAGAAGATCTCCATGGCATGAGTAATTAGTGTGATAGGTGATTATGGAAATTAAATCCAGAAAAATGTTAACATTTCCACACTAGCAAAGCAAATGACAAAATAGTTAATTATACAGTGGGATAATTGGTGGTTCAGAAGGTGGAAGAGGAAAAGCATATGTGTAGGTGTGTAAATATGTAGTTGTGGTGGTGGTGGTGGATATTTCACTTCAACCCCATACGCATCATTTCAGATAAAAATTTAAGAAAGACAAATTCTACTTTGCTAATCATTGGAAGAACATTTTATAGTATATGCATGGAAGTAGTTTGCATGATGCAAATTGTTGGTGAGAGCTTAGTCTGAATTTGCAAGGTCAGTCTAGTGTCCTTATGAATTAAAATATCTACAAAAAATTGAAAAGGTTTAGAGACGTGCTACTAAACAACTAAACCAAACCAAACCAAACCAGGTCTGAAAGAGATCAGTCAGAGGTTAAACTGACCAGTTCTTGTATATTGGAGACAGAGGAGATGTGATTAAGGTCTGTAAACTTGTGCACAATATATGTGATATATCATAGCTTGCCATTAACTTTTGGGGTTATACATATGAATTAAGAAGAAATTCTTCAAATTTATTTACACAAAAGTCTTTCTCCGAAAATGAGCTCGAAAGGAGTTTTCAGAGGACGGAGCACAGGCTCCTTTACTTGGCTTCTTTGAAAATAGGTTGGATAAACTGTGGTCATAGGATATTTTCCATAGAATACAGCACAAATGTTATTAATTGTTAAGATAT
This sequence comes from Naso vlamingii, assembly GCA_029822935.1. Taxonomy (NCBI): domain Eukaryota; kingdom Metazoa; phylum Chordata; class Actinopteri; order Acanthuriformes; family Acanthuridae; genus Naso; species Naso vlamingii. Next base: position 26,663,709 of record JAPQLA010000012.1, on the reverse strand, counting down.
TATAAACATATTGTGGTATTTTTACTTGTATGTTGTTGTTTGTCATGAGTTGAAGTTGTCTCAATAAATCTTAACAAATAAATCATTAATGTAAGCAAATTTAACATTCACATTTTTGTGATTCTACTCCAGGGGTTGGCCATCATCTCTCTGCACCTCCAGCTCCTCATTAGAACAACCTGTACTGCTGTTTTACTGCTGCAACAATAGAAATGCTTCATTAATAAGCAGACTGACTTTGAAGTAGTTACAATTGATTTTTCAATACACAATTTAAAGGGTCTTATGTGTGAGAGGAAGACCTTTGAAGCATAGATCGATCTGTAAATACTTCAGTCTCATTCTTGTAAGAATGTAGTTTCTGATGCATTGTGCTTTTGAATTCTTGCTTGTACTGTACAGTATGTCCTTGAGGCAGAAGCATTAACAATAACAGTCACACTCAAGTCAAAGTCAAACACAAATGGCCCTTGACACAGATAAAGCAGTAACATCAGAATAGTGCTGTATACAGATTGTTTTCATGAGGAGATTTTAGAACTCGATTTTCAGGGACCTATTTTTTGCCCCATCGACTCTTAAACAACTTCTGTGCAACACTGTCAGTGAAAAGACTCATGCAGCCTGGAGAAAACAATCTAATTTCACAGACAGGTTACAAATTAAAGGACAAACCTGAGTGAAGGAGTGAAGAAATGTAATGATGCAGACAAGTCCATACAAAAAGAGCTCACTGAGTGGTTTGATGAGTGTAAAAATGCTGTAAATCACATGCTATGACTTCCCCAGTCAAGAGATCTCAGCCCAGCTAAACATTAATGGGTGTGCCCAGCTGTAGTTAAGGAAAAAACAAAATCCAACATCATGAGTGTCTTGGTGGCCTCATGGATGAGATTTGTACATCAGAACATCTCATCTAACTTGGTTTAAATACTACATTATGTTCACTAGCTAACAGCTAACTTGCCCTGTGTGCTGTTTGGTGCTGAGGAGATAGTGTACAGTTGGTTTATAAGCTTTTTCACTGAAACAGCTTCCTGCTGCTGCTGCAGGAAACACCAGAACAATCGATCGGCTGAAAAATGCTATGTAGAGCTGATGGTAGCTAAAGAGTGGGGTGATAAGTAGTCATGTGGTTAGTGTGGTTCATTGTTAAAATAAAAACACTGATTATGCCTAAATGAAAACACATGCATTTAAGAATATATATATAGAAAAGAAAATTAAAACTAGATTTTCACGCACACACATTTTAAGCTTAATGACTAGGGACCAATTTTAAAGGTGAAATCCTCAGATTTTACACTTCAATCCGTAAAACATACCTGAGCTGTCTGTGGTTGGGTTGCATTATGGGTAATGTAGGTGCCATAATTTAACAAGCAGAGATGATGTGAGGAATAAAAAAGTTGACATCTCCGGTAAGGCTGCATCTACTGGGAGCCTTTCATTTTCATTGAACCATGAGTATTTCAATGCTTTATAAATAATAATGATGATGATGATGATGATGATGATGATGATGATTATTATTATTATTATTATTATTAGTAGTAGTAGTATTAGTTGTAGTAGCAGGTAGTAGTAGAAGTCATTATTGTCATAATAGTGTTAGTGTTATTCTTCTTCTTGATAATATCGTAAATAATTTTACATAGGAGCTGTTATTATAACCAGCTAACACACTCAACCCCCGGAGCTATGGTAGTTGCTTTGCATCCATTAGCACCAGACATATTAAAGATTAATGTAATTATATTGTCCTACAGCGGAGTGCTTACAGTAGAGTGCTCACAGCGTAGTTAGAGAACTGACCTTGTATGTTAGTATATCTGTGTATTGCTGTGGGCCCTTTATATACTGTGATGTATACAGTCTCCTGAAGTAGCATTCCAGCCCTGCTTATGTAAGGGACCAAGAAAAGGGACTGAGAATGTTTAATCACATCAGCAGCATCAGGCCTCCCTTCATCAGAGTGCAATTAAATCAAATTCAGCTTGCCTTTAAAAATAATACCTGGTTAATTTACCAGGCACAATGGGGAACCAATACCTCCATATTACTGCTTCTCACGGCCAAGTTGCCATTGTTTTTGTTGGCAGCAGGGGTGGTTGAGGGCACTCTGCTCTTTGAGCTAATAAATCCCATCATCTCTGCATGCAAAGGTGAGGGAGCTGAAGCTGTGTTGTCGGCAGTGGACTAAGTGATGAAATCAAAGGGAATGTGTCATCCTGACGACACTACAAGTAATAACAGCGACTCCTCTGATGTGGTGCTGGGGCTTTAAATATTTAAGTCAAAGCAAGAGAGGGAATCTGCCTGAAAATAAAACATCTTCACTCGCCCTCTAACAACAATCCAAATCCGTTTTAATGGTGTGCAGCTCTCTCGTGCTGTTGCCTCTTTCATGTCACAATCTCTGATAATAGAACAGGAAAACAATATAGAGTTATGTCACGTTGTTGGCATGTTTCCGCATGTTTACTGACACCTGAGTACTTGTTGACAGAGAGGGATATTTTTGCAGGAACGACACGGGCATTGTGAGGCTTTACGCATTCCGCCTGAACACTCAGCCTGACTGTATGCGTGTGTCTTCCTCCCTCCTGCCTCCCTGCATCTGACAGTGTCCCTCCCTCTTTCTCTCTCCTCCTCCTCCTTCTGTCATTAGGCTTTTCACCGGCAAAACACCGACACACTCCCTTTCCCTCAAACCGGGGAATAAACACGGAACGGCGGCAGGAGAAGGATTGACCTCCCCCCGGTGCGCACCATCCATGTTCCTCCCCTGGATGTCTGTCTGACAGGAGGGTATGTTGAAATATTCATATTTTTCCTCTGACATGTTACTCATGTCGTTTGAAGCCCGGGCTTGGTTGTGTTAAACGATTTGTTGAATGTCAGGCTTTAACGTTTGCGAGATCTTAACGGTTTATGTTTCCTTTTTACGCGTAATAATTCGCCATTCAGTGCGGTGCTTTGTTATATTTTCTTTGTGCTTTAGCTGCTGCAGTAAAAACGCTTTTGTTAAAGCTGCAGCTGTTCTGAGGACCATCATTTCATAACACATATGGACTTTGCCCGCTCGCTCTCCGTCCTCCACCCAGGGATGGAAATTACATTGGGAATGAAGCAGAAACAAGTTGTAGCGACGTTTTGTGCCCATCGGCCTCGTCAGTGTTGACATCCAGCCTGCAAACCTGCAACCAGGCACTTAGGACCCCCTGTCCCCCCCGCCTTGCTTCCGCCTGGACATCCACTTTACATAATAATGCTCCCACCTATCCCACCCACAGCACGACCTTAATTATCGTTTAGTACATTTTACGTCCTCTAAAGTTGCTTGGCTTCTGAGATCAGCTGTTGTCTGTTTGTTTCAGTTTGTCTCTCAGCCTGTCAGGGCAAACTCGATCTGCACTTGGCTTAGTCAGTGTATTCTCCAACACACCCATTCACTAATTGTGCAACGGCCACACTGACAGATGCACATAACTTACACAGTGTTTCCATTGTCCAACCCTCTCATCAACTCTGATGGCGTGAGCACACAAAGTGGTTGAGATTGCTTTTAAAACAAACAAATGGATTTTTAGTCCACACATTTTGACCCTTTTTGTTACTCACAGTGTAATAACATACTGGTGACATGTAAATAATCAAAAATACAGACTTCAGCTGAATACTGGAGTATTTTGTCTACTGAGGAGAAGCTTTTTTTGCCTGCACGCCCTGACAAGTCCATGTTTGAAAATGGGCTCACCTTTGGCCCGCTGGCTATCACTGGTTGTGAGGAATTATGTACAGGACTGAGGAAGAATGTTTCAGCTCTGCACGGGCTGGCTCCACCTTCAGGATGCTTTGCTTGGACTTTCAACCTCTATGTGTGTGTGTGTGTTGTATCCTGGCTGAGTCTTTTTTGGTAAGATGATCTCTGAGTCTGTTGTTGCTAAACTAGCACTGCAAATTGATTTTTCCCGGAAAGTTCCTTAAAGTCATTTTCTTTAAAGCTCTTTTTGTGCTACCATGTCGTGGTCCCTGCTTTTGTGCAAGTCAGACCCAGTGTGTCACATGTCCTCTGCAGTGTTGTGGCCTGCTTCCTCTTGCCGTACAGGTGGGCTTATGGTACTCTGTCACACTCTTCCTCCAGGCAGCACACACCATCAGCCTCAGCTAGCAGACCTGCTGTCACACAGTATCTGTGCCGTTAACATCGGACACACTCCTGTGCCTGCTGTGTCAGCCTGCCAGCCAGCCTCCCTCTGAGCATCACCTGATGCTTCTTCTTCCCCCCTTTCTGCTAGAGTCATTACCTCATCTCGGCACCAGCACCAGTGTCTCCACTGGTGGATGAACACACAGAGGTCAGACCCTTCAAAGTGAAACAAACTCAAAAAACTCTGTATGGGTTTTTTTCGTCTGAATGCAGTGCGTATGTGCACAAAGTCTTGCTACTGCGGTCGTGTGTACATGTTGATGTCTTTGCGTGAGTTCAGATGCCCAAGGGTGCTGCTGGGATTTCACAGCCTAGCATACTGCCGACTGCCATTTGCAATTCAAATGAGCATGTATGAGGCATCCAGTGAGGCTGAAGCAGCCCTCCACTCCTCTGTGTCTCATTGGAGGAAATCATTTCTCGCACTTGCGAGTTAACTCAACCATTTCTTATTGACTTCTCTGCTGGAAAAAGCAAACTGTTAGCAGTTCCTCTGTATGAAGCAGTGTCACAGAGCAAGAATGTTTTTAGAGGGGAAGCTTATTCAAGTCATAGTATTTTGGATATTCTGTTGCTCCTGGCTCAGGCATAAAATGCTGTGTGATTGTGGGAGGTCGCCTTGATGTTACTAATGACAATGCAGAGGCATGCAACAGGTCGTATGTGTGTGCTGTGTGTGACTGGGTGCTGTTTTTGACCAGTGTTGGGGGTAACTCCTTACAAAGTAACGTTACAAAGTAATGTGCCAGAGTACTTGGATTACTTTTTTGATTAAATGAGTAACCTAACGTGTTACGTTCGCAATTTAAGTACGCAATTGTTTAGTTTGGTTTTCAAAAAAGTAATCTGTTATGGACCCGGCAGCTCAGCTAGTGAGGTGGCATAATGGCAGAAGGGACAGCGTTCCTGTAACCACTCGATGGTATGTTTGTAACCATGAAACATGAATAAAGCGTTGTGAAAGGAATATTGCTGTCTGTTGTTCCTGTTATTAACTTGCAGAGATACAGATTAAGGGTTTTAGAGTGTTGCCATTCAATGTCGGGAGAATCGTAACATCGTAACATCGTAACATCGTAACAAATTACTTTTTATTGGCAGTAACATTGTTATGTAACAAGTTGCGTGTAAAAGTAACGCTACCCAACATTGTTCTTCACTGTCATTGCTGTCGGCCCTATTGATCTTTAACCAGCCTGTTTTTGTAGTTTGGTGAATGTGGTCATGTCTGTCTGCTGAATACCAACGACCACACACACAAACACACACACACACACACACAGACACACAGAGGCTAGACAGAGACACACACTTTCATTTGTGCTCCATTTGTGAGGCCTATGACTGACATCACCTGTGTTAACCAGAGCCATCTTGCTATCCTTAAGCTTTAACCGAAATCCAGTTTTAACCACTTAGCTTTAATCCACTGGACAATTTGTATCCCATTCTGATACTATTTATATTTATGACAATAACCGTTTATTGTGTTTGCATTCTGCTGTATCCTCTCTCAAAAGTTGTTTTTACTGATAATGGATGACTCTGCCTTTTCTGCACAGCATTCAAATCGTGTTGCCATGTTACACACAAGGGGATTCATAGGGAACAAATGCATGCAAGCACTAGACCTGATACAGAAGACCAAAGCTGGAGCATGCGCATATTTTGAAAGACAACATTCTATCATGAGTTCAGATTTACCATAATGGAAGACGTGACTGCCTTCTGTAGTCCTCTTTAATATAAGTAGTCACACAATGAAGCCTCTCAGCCTGTGTTTCTCCCCCAGTGATACACACACACACACACACACACACACACACGCACGAGTCATATTTGAAAGAACCTCTTTTATTAAAACACATAAGCTGTAACCAC
>JAPQLA010000012.1:26588101-26602421 GCA_029822935.1 Naso vlamingii | reverse complement strand
AGGGGTGGGCATTGCCAGAGGCCCCTTGATATTATTACGATATTTGTGTCACAATACGATATTATCACAATATTGCAATATGTTTCGCAATATCATATATTGTGACGTTTTCACATTTTTCAACTACACAGCATTTTTCCAAAGTAAAACTTAGTAAACATCATGTGTTTTTAATGGAATGAGATGAAGTTTATGGCCTATTGATCTCACTTCAGTAACTTTTTAATTCGTTTTTTATTACTTCACCTGACAGCGAACACTTAGCATCATCCAGTGGACTGAAAAGTCAATCAATTTTTATTATTCTATTGCCCGAAAAGTGGAATTTGTGGGTTAGGGTTAGGGTCAGGGTTGGTATTTATCGATCTCTACAATATAGCCACACAGAATATTGTGATATTACATTATATCGATTTTTTCCCCTACTCCTACTAATAGCAGATTTTTATGTTTAGTGAAGAAATGGAAAAGGGTTGGGGGAAAGCTGTGCTAATTTCGGAGCATGAGGTCATGAAAGCATTTTGGCTTCGTATTATCAGCTTGCAGGAATAATAAATCATAATATGAGTTTCCTGCTGAGGACTGACAGTTTATCGGCACAATAATTATCCACCATATCTAGTTTGAATATTCAATTAATAAATCCATATAATTAGATTTGTTGGCATGTGAACTGATCCAAAGTGTTAATCTGTTTACTTTGTAATTACAATTCTGTACAATTTTTCTCAACAGATATGAGAGTTAACCTTCAATCTGTCTTTGTTATTTCTCCTCAGACTCTCCATGGCACTTAGCTTTCGCTGTCAAGTTCTACCCCCCAGACCCCTCACAGCTGACTGAGGATATTACCAGGTAGAAAACACCTTTAGCACACACACACACACACACACACATTTACAATATTAACAGTCATAACCTCTCCAGCTGTGCTGTCAGATGCTTTTCACAGTTAATCTGAGGAGCAATTGCTAACATATGTCAGTTCTTCAGGTGATTTCCTTTTTTCAAAAAATTTTCTTGACGATGTGTGTTTACATAAAAGTATTGTAACAATTTACATGGCATATTTGCCCCAGTGTCAAAGCAACCCAAATCCTTCTCTCCTTTTAGAGGATTAGACCTGGAATGCTGCTAACTGCCATGGATTAACTATGCTGAATACTTGCTGGAGCTTGCCTTGGCTCAGGCTTGTTTGACTGCCAACACTCTCCTCTCCCCCCCTTTTGTCTCATCTGACAGATACTACCTGTGTCTGCAGCTGAGGGATGACATGCTGTCAGGTCGACTACCGTGCTCGTTCGTCACTCATGCCCTCCTGGGCTCCTACACCGTTCAAGCCGAGCTGGGGGACTATGACCACGATGACCATGGCTCTGACTACGTCAGCGATTTCCGCTTTGCTCCCAATCAGACTCGTGAGCTGGAGGAGAGGGTGATGGAGCTCCATCGAAACTACAAGTACTGGACACACTGTTCTTTGAATCATACTTTCATCTGTCCACAAATCTCTGATCGAGTGATGGGTTTTTCATCGTATCAAAGCACCCCATCATGCATATGGCTAAGAGATGCTGTCATATTACCGTACCATCTGTCACTGAGATGTACACAGTGCATTTCTTGGGAGTGTGAGAACACTGTCTCAGTTAAAAGGTCTTCACCGTGCTCTGATTTAGCATCGCTTGTTGGTATCTGCCCAAATGTAGTGCTTGGGGGATAGATGGGAGAAATCCAAAGTTGGAGATATCAAGGATATTATTGAGATATTTCCAATCTCACTGTGCAAGATTATAGGTTTATTATTTAAGAATGCTACAGATATTACCATTCCTCTGCCCACAGGGGGATGACTCCAGCTGAGGCTGAAATTAACTTCTTGGAGAATGCAAAGAAGCTATCCATGTACGGTGTGGATCTCCATCACGCTAAGGTTGTCTGTTTCCAGAGTTATTTGAATTTGCATGAAAGCGGGTTTTAAGTATGCGTATGATGTTGCTCTTTAATAATTTCCTCCCCTTTGATGTTCCTTGTTGCTGCAGGATTCAGAAGGGATCGAAATAATGCTGGGTGTCTGTGCCAACGGACTGCTGATTTACCGTGATAGGCTGCGGATCAACCGCTTTGCCTGGCCAAAGATCCTCAAGATTTCTTATAAGAGGAGCAACTTCTACATCAAGATACGACCTGGAGAGGTATGCAGGGTGGTTAGGGATCTTAAAGGAAAAAATAACACTGATGATGTTGTAGTGATATAATCCAGGTTACTGTGTCTTGGGCTTTGGGACTGTAGATTTCTAACAGAAAGCTTGCTTTACAAACTGTGAGTGTGAAGTTTCAGTTGCTTTCATCAGGCAGGGATATTTACCAAGAGATTCTGCTGGAGCAGTATGGGAAATGTGCTCGCTGCAGTGTTTTTGGAGTTTGACTATACTGGGAACTAAAAGTCAGGATATTTTGGCTCTTCTGCTCAATTTTGACCTTTCTTATGTCTGAATTTGCTTTTACAAGTTCTCTAGCTTAATTGAATTGCACATGATTACATACTAAAGGAACAGTTTCATATTTTGGGAAGTATGCACCCGTTAAGTATGATGCTTTAGCCTTCAGCTGGCTGGCCTAGCTGTTTCTAATCTTTATTCCAAGTTAACCTCAACATCTTCTGGCTTCAGTTACAAATTCAGCATACAGAGAATGTCATTGATCTTCTCATATAATTTCATGCAAAAGCGAATAAGCCTGTTTTTCGAAATGTCAAACTATTCCCTTAAGCCATGACCTCAGATTTTGAGCACAGCAATAGCTGATGCTGTGTCACAGCTGTTACTTGTGAAAGCCTTTGGAGAAATGAATGTGTGGTCAGTTGTGCTAAGCAGATATCTGTAAAATCCTTAGCTTTATATCTCCAGTTTTGCTCCTCGGCACTGTCAGGGTCTATATTCTGGCCCTCCTCATTGTGCTGTGCGGTGATGCAGCTTACACTCCATGCTGAGTCTCAGTGTGACAGGCTGTCTGGGCCAGACCCAGTCAAGTGACGGAGCCACACAGTGAGCCCGTGGTTTGGACAAATAAAGAGTGCTTTTAACAGAGCTGCTGCAGCTGCAGCCTCAGCCAGAAAAGAGGGATAAGGAGTGTAGTATAGAGCCATGAAAAAGTTTTCCTCTTATTTGCTCCCTGTGTCTGAACACTGCATATTATCCTTCCTCTGCCTTGAACTGCTCCTGCTCCTTTTTGTCCCATCAGCAAAATCCATGTTCTAAATGTGTTTGCTTATGGAGTAGTGTTTTTTGTGTTCATGCAAGTATGAGATGTCATAAATTTACTCAGTTCTTTTTGGATGTATAAGGTTACCCTAAACGTCCAGTTCATCAAATACTGAGGTGGCCTTCAGCAAGACAAAACACAAACCTGTTGTTGTATTCTGTTCACCGGGTTCAGCAACCTTACTGTCAAAAGAGCCATTTTGTCAACTCTTCCTCACCATAAAAATTTGTCTGGAACCACAAAACACATTTGAAACTCATAATGAAAGTACACAACTTTGATCTAAATTAGCTTATCATAAATTTTAATAGGCTTAAATGATACTTATCAGTTCTTTTTTCACAGTTGACTATTTATGCTTAGTACTTGAGCTTTGAACAAACCTATCTGAGTCCTACTTGTGTTTGTGAAAACTGATAAAATAAAAAATGGCCTGCTTTGATAAACATCTCGCAGCAGCGAAGCAATGAAACAGTAGAAGTAAAAATTCCGTAAACTGGTCTCAGTTCAGTTTTGACTGAAGTCAGTTTAAGTGTGAGTTAATCCTCAGCCATGTAGCAATCAGTGATCGGACCTGATCATAAAGTACAATATCAGTTCACGCTCATTCAATCCATTAACAACATCACCACTTGAGTGCACGGATACTATTCCCTGTGATGATGCTTTTTTACAATCAGAGAATGGAAAAATGACTCTAGGACAGTATTTTTCCGTCCTGTTGCTTTGGGCTTCCTGCCTTGTTTTAGATGTGACCCTGATTCAAATGATCAGCTCATTATCGAGTGCTGCCGGTGTCTGATAACGTGCCATTCATTTAAATCAGGTGTGTTGGAGCAAGGACACACCTAAAGTATGCAAGTTAAAACACACTGCTCTTGCCTTACAACAATGAAAATGTGAAAAAACATAACCGTAATTTATTCCTGTGAAATTTTTCGTCAAAGCTGCAGAGAGACACTGCAGAGTGGCAAAAGAGCCGCATTAGGCTCAAGAACCACAGGTTGCAGACCCCTGCTGTACACCATTCATCATATTTCCTTTTGTCTCTCTGTCCTCTGTCCCAACAGTATGAGCAGTTTGAAAGTACAATTGGCTTTAAGCTTCCTAACCACAGAGCTGCCAAGAGGCTGTGGAAGGTCTGCATCGAGCATCACACCTTCTTCCGGTGAGAATTGATCTGGTGACATGTTTGCAGAGTTCACATTCATAGGGCTTCATCAGGAGACGGCACGCTGAGTTTATTGCACCGTGTTTCGTCAAACACATAGTAGCTTCCTTACAGCCCACATTACTTTTATGACCACCTTGTTTTTACGAGTGATCTTTTGATGAATACTGATACACTTTTACAGGAGTGTGCAGAAGATATTCACACAATTCACACATACTAGGACAAGCGTGCTACAGTATGTAGCTAAAGATACTGACACAAGCAGATCTTTATTCTATGTGAAAGGAATGTTCAGCTTTATCCTTAAAGTAGCAGCACTTTCTACCTGATAAACATGGCTTTGGAAAAGCCACAGCCAAAATCACGATCACATATCATGCAGCAAGAAACTTTAAACTGTTCCCAAAACTAGCAATAATTTACTAATTTCCAATTTGTTTTCACAGGCTAGTGTCGCCAGAGCCTCCTCCCAAAGGCTTCCTGGTGATGGGTTCAAAGTTTCGATATAGTGGAAGGACACAGGCTCAAACCAGACAAGCTAGCGCTCTAATAGACCGGCCTGCTCCGCACTTTGAGCGTTCCACCAGCAAAAGGTACCTGCTGTCCAGGAGCTTGGATGGAGGTGAGATCCACAACTAGCTTTTTATGGAAAGTCTAAAGATTGTGTTTTTGAACTTGTATTCAGTTACAGTGTTGCAGCTTTTAAATGGAGAAATAGAGTACATTAAAAAATGTATCTGCACTTGATCCACTCACAGCTAATACATTCCCTTACCATATTCCAGGATTAACCACGTCACTGATGCTTAGTTAGTAGTAGTGGTACAATACCATTGTTCCAATGTTATTCAAATTCTCCGCATTGTTTGTTGTCCACCTGTATTCTGACATCCCCCTATTGTGCCTCTGATTGACTCTGACCCTGACATGTTTTTCTAGCCCTAACTAACCTTAACCCTAACCAAGCATCAAACCGTTGCTAATCAGTGGGACGTTAGGCAGGTTTTTCGGACTATTGGGTTTTTTCAAAATAATGGACTAGTGGAACAAAGGACTGCCTTTGTGGTGCTTGAAGAACTAAACTGTTATTACCGTAAATCCATAATCTGTCATGCTGTATATTCAGACAAATTAAAGCGAACAAGAGGTTCGATGGTGTCTGTTATAAAAACTATTGCTTTAAAACCCTTTGTGTGTTAAAGTCTGGCTTGTCTCCTGTAATAATTCAGTTCTTCATACCCGCAGAGTTTTCACGGCCGGTGTCAGCCATGTGTGAGAACCATGATGGCTTCTCCCACCGCAGCATCAGTGAACAGCGTCGCCTCCACAGCCCCTCTGTGGACGAGCAGGAAACTGAGCTGGAGCCCAGTCTGGAGCAGGACGAGGAGGACAAGGACCAAGAGCAGGGTCAGAAGACGGAGCAGGACGCGGACTATGACGGCGATGTCACTCCAAGCAGAAAGAAAGAGATCATGGTAGTAAAGATTTCCTGACAGTCTATTTATGAATATCTTTTGAGCTCATGTTTATCTTCTATGCTAGAATTTATGGAAGGTCCAAATGTGTAGAGCTTAAGTCAACTTGAAGACAGCCCTGTTCCTGGTGCAGGAGGTATTGACTGCAGGGGTGCTGATATGCATAGGTGCAGCACAAGCTTTAGGGTCAATTCAGGCTTATCCAACAGGGGCATAACACTGTGGTGGCTTTAGTGGATTTAACATTTACTAACTTTCCTCCCTTCACTCTTATGCACTCAGGCTTATATGCTTACACTGCACTGCTCATAAATCCTGCTGACAGCTTTGCAGTTTTTAACCCTTACTCATTATGCTGAGAAGTACAAACTCAGGGCTTTCCCTCTGTCGCTAACATGCTATTTCCTTTTTTAAACACTTGCCGGCGAAAAGGAGGAGGCTGGGTCACCAGCTGACAGTAAACAGGAGGTATTTGGTGTCTGGTGATTTGGTCTCTGTCTGTATATTTGTCTTTATCCATCCGTTATTATTTCTTTGTCCAAGAAACTTTCTTTTTGCTTTTCTCCGCTGTCTGTCTGTGGCAGTCAACACTGTTATCATAGAAAAACTGTACTGCATTGCACCATATTGGCAATAAATACTGCAAAGTTGTGTCATAGTGAAGCATCCCAGCAAACATTTGACAGATGGTAAGTGGTACAATGGAAGTTTTGACTCAAGCAGAGATGTTTAACAAAACATCCTACCAAGTAAACATAAGAATTCAGTTTGAATAAAAGAAAGATAATTCTTTCTTGATTTCATAATTGTTAAAAGCAGCCATCAAAGAAACAAACAAAAATCAATAAATCAAAATAGAAAGCAAACAAACAAACAAACAAACAAGAAAGACTCTTTTGTATTGATGGTATATTTGCATACCATATCACTATTTATTAAATTCCAAGTTGTCTACTGGGATGTATTTTAAAATAATTTTCATATTTGTCTCGGCATGGTAACAAGTAGCCAAATCTAGCTCTGCAGTCCTTCTGCATGCCTGTCTTTCCACTGAATTACCGTCTGCCATCCTGTCTCTGCATCTAACCTTTTTCCTGCACTCTCTGACCCTGCACTCTTCACCTCTGACCCCTCTTGTGCTCGGCAAATTCTCCTGCCCCAACTCAGCTCTCTCAGTTGGACCGGGAGACCACTCCTCGGCACAAACAGGAGGTACAGGTTCCTGTCTTCAGCCCTTGTGCTTTTTGTCGTGTGTGCTGCTGTTCCTCTGCACCTGTAGTCCTTGGGATGGGGGTGCAGATTGAGGTTGCCTGAAGCCGCCATCTTGAATTGCAGCGTACTTTTTATTTCTTTTGGAACGTCATAGAGCTTTGAAGCCTCTGACAGCTGTAAGAACTCTTCAGGTTACAGCTTTAAAAGTCTTCACTGATAGAGATAGAAATGAGCCCTTATTTCTTTCTTAAGTGCCTGTAAGTCATCAGTGCATGTTTCTCACTTTTTTGGAATATTTTATAAACTTTGGAAAGCACTCAAATCCTTTACTCAAGTAAAGTGTACAACAATCTACTTAATAAAAGTACATACACATTATCAACTCAATTTAAAAACAATAGCCCATGTGACTGTGACTTTGGCTTACCCTAACCCTAACAAATCCTGGAGTTTATTGCCAACTAAAGTAATAGAGAATGTTAGTCCAAATATGTTTATTGGCACTTTATTTTAACGTGAAAGTGAAATTTTATTTTCTATTTGTTTTTAAATAAGAAATCTATGCAAAATGAGCTCATGAAAATAGTTATTAATAAACTTACCATAAAAATAAAAACTGCATATTTAGATGCAAAAAAAAGTAATAAATACACAGAAATAAAGATTGTCAGTGTATTGAACTTTACCATGCGTTCACTGCTTTGTCCCTTTCTCTACTTAAGGCACTTAACATTGTAACATTATAAGATCATTGTCGATGTATCAATGCTAAAACAACATTTTACTGTGTAGCTGGGGCCTTGTGTCCATCACATGGTCAGTCTGAAGGATGGTACACAAATTTGTATTCATTTTTTTGGACCTGTCACTATTATTTGCACTCCTGTGAAACTTTGAATATTCTGTCTCCCCTGGGCTCATTACCATAATGAAACCATTTAATACGTATAGAGTGCAAAAGTCTCTAAATGTTTGGTTCTACTGCTAAAGCCTTTGATAAACCTTCTGATTAAGTGATTGTTTTTTCCATAATCACTTTGGTACATTAAGAAGGTATTTCTTACGCGGGATTTCAGCAAATGTAGAAAATTAATTTCCATTACCATCTGTTATCTTTCCAAACAAACAGCATAAATGCAGAATATTTAATTGGCCTACAGCTAATGGATGTTACATATTCATTTCTTAATTCTTCACAGCTATTGCTTATGTTTATTTGTGTCTTAAAAAAACTAATTGAGTTGTAACTGCAATTGCTTTTTTTCTGTAAGCTTTGATAACATCTCAAAGGTCATTTCTCTACATGTTCTTCAGCACCGAATATTAAGTCACTAGCATATACTTACAGTAGTAAATATAGAAGGAAGCAATTCATATCCAATCTCTCCCTGAGTATATGCGGTGTTACCACATCATGTCCAGTCATGCATATCAGATGTGTTGATGTGAGTGCTGCTGCTGCTAAAAAGGATGTTGATGTCCTGCTAATGCGCTCTTTCCTCTTGTTTTTTTCCCTTCTGCACATCCTTTTCCAGTTCCTCGATAAGTCGCAGGATGTCTTGCTGAAGCACCAGGCCAGCATCAACGAGCTGAAGAGAACCCTGAGAGAACCCAACAGCAAGCTGATGAACCGAGAGAAGCGTCTGTCAGCCACCTCCCCAACAGGCACACCAGAGAAGAAGGCAGTGAGTAGGGGGTCAGGCTGGTTGGGGGTTAGGGGATGTGGGGATCCTATGGGTGGGCTCCAAGGTTCACAATGGTCAATATTAAAAATCCAGCGATTTCTGATGCGTGACATTCCATTTGAAGGGCATTAATATTCCTGTCTTACCACTGACATGTTCAATCTCTTTGCTGGTTTACTAGAAGGAAAAGCAGCCATACTTTGTCCCATGAGTAACTTGTTTTGCAAGTTTTTGTGTACTCTTTTCTTTGTCTTTGAATAATTCAAGCCTAAAGGTATACTGTAATGGTATGACTGTGTAAAATAAAATGAGAATAAAAATAAAATGCGAATGTGAATGGCTAGTAAAGATAGTTTTGGTTGTTTGATTTTTTCTCCACAGGCGTTCAGACATAATGTGTCTCCTGTGCGAAGACACCAATGCTTACAGGAACAAACATAAAAATTGCAGTTTATTCTAACGCGTGTGTAATGGAGTGCGTCCTTCCCCTCTCTGGTGTCCCAGAAACATTCTGACAGAATCTCTGAAGGACTTGAAGATGACTGACAAGTAGAACAGAAGGAGACATCTTGATGAGATTAGTTTCAAGATGTTTTTTGAGATTTACTCAATGTGGGGCACTTGAGAAATAATTATCAGTCATCTTTTTTTTCCCCGTGATTGCCTAACAGTGACAAGGTTTTCTTTATGCTAGATAATGAAAGCTCTCAAGCTTTGATCACATTTTAGTAATTAGGCTTTTGAAGATAAAGCGCTGAGATTGATAGTCTTCAGATAGGATGGTTCTGTCTTTACTGGTGCCTAAGTTGTCCTCAGACAATCTCTCATCAGCTGTCTCATCAGATTATGCCCATAGACTGTCACACTTTGCCTTCTGCAGAAAATGTAATCTGCAGTGTGTGTCTCATTCTACCATAGGTAAAATGGTGGTGTTTTGTTTGACTGACAGTAAAAGGCTGGGGAAGTCTTTGTGCTCTTGATTGTTTCCAAGAGATTCTGTCAAACTCATCTGTCTGATGTACTTAAAGAAAAATTATTTGCATTGCAAATGTCTGCTGATTTGGTTATGTGGATTTGGTGGCTGACAGGTACACGGGATTGCATGCTTTTAGTTTGAAGTTCATTAAAAAGTTTCTAGAGAATAAGTCAATTAAATTTCACTGGTTTTACTGATTCTTTCCTCCAATTTTCTCCCCCTTTTTCTTTTTGCAAAAAATGGCTTGTTGTGCATCCG
The DNA here is from genome assembly GCA_029822935.1 of Naso vlamingii. Lineage (NCBI taxonomy): Eukaryota > Metazoa > Chordata > Actinopteri > Acanthuriformes > Acanthuridae > Naso > Naso vlamingii. The sequence continues at coordinate 26,592,377 of JAPQLA010000012.1, read as the reverse complement.
ACTAATTAACTCCCTCATTTCGAGACCAAGCTCTAACAGCTCTTCTTCCTTCTCTTTTAAACTCTCTCCTCTGCCTCGTGTCGACCAGTTGGTGGGCCGAGCAGTGGGAAAGGACCCTGTTAACAGCCTGTCTGTTGAGGGTTTCGTCCAGAGGACTCTGGTGACTTCACCTGAGGTTGCAAATCTCTCACTCTTCCTCCTTTATGATACACTACTATTTATAGAGTATGTGGTTTGGTGAAATGCACTGCCTATCTTGTATTAAAGAAAATACTAGCAACTATTGTACAATGAATCTCTCAATGCAAATGCATGTTTACCAAAACTTTACTGTGCACCAGTTGTACATTTTCTGCAACTAACAATGATTGTGAAGATTTCATTTTTTTCAGAAGCTGTGCTTGGCATGTCTAACTGTGTTTAATCTATCAACATGTAGGGCTCTGAGGAGTGGGTATTGGTGGAAAAACAAGAAACTTATCAGCACGACCATGACTGGAAGGCAGATGAGAAGAACAAATCTCTCACATCTGATTCCTCGTGGGAGAAAAAGGAGCTGGAAAAAGAGATAGACATTGCCAAGATGATAAATAAGGAGGTAACAGGCTTTGAGAGGAAAGAAACGAAAAGCTATATCGATGAATTTCCATCAAGCAAACCGTCCAGAGAGACAGATGTATGCTCTGAGCCTTGGCAAACTAACAGAAGTCGTTTTATAATTCAATTATCTGAGAATGCAGACTTGTTTCAAGACAAAGCTCAAAGTAAACCATCTGAAGCCTCAGACCCCGAAGCAAAAAATGATGTGGCCCTAGGCTCACGCCAGATAAAGGATCGCACAGCTTCTAAACCAAGGAAAAAGAGGAGACCCCAGAGCTTAAACCTGGGAAAGCCTGCCGAGCTTATTTACAGGAAAGGAGACAGTGATTCTACTGGAGAAGAAAATGAGGGCTCAGATTCGGACAACAGTCCAGAAAAAACCTCTACAACAGGAAATCATTGTGAATCATCCCAGTTGGTAATGATGAAAGATGATCAGGGTTCAGGAAATGATCAGCCTGTTAGAGGATATAAGGACAACAAACAGGAGGGTATATCAATAGGAGAAAGCAGGGAGGCCTTCTCTCAAGGAACAGAGCAGGTGAAGAGAAAAGTGAGTCAGGTTGGGCCGGCAGATATTGATTTAGGCTCAGTGAATGGACCCGGAAAGATAGAGCAGGTTAGTTCATTAGCAGGGGTAAAAGGAGAGAGTGTAATGAAGATACGTGGGAAGGGCCTTATTGACAACAAAGAGCTAGCAGAGGTAAAGCTGCGTCAGGTCAGGACACATGAGAGGAAGATCAGTAATTCTGGGGGAGAGGATGTTGAGGGCTTCATGGTCGACAGAGGTCAGAGGACGTCTTTCCACCGACTGTCAGGCAGCAGCTACCAGTCAGAAATCACCAGGATTGTTCCTCTCAAGCCAGAGCGATCAAAGAGTGTAGCGTGTAAGGATGAAAGGGACAGGACAGGACAGGATGAGCCCACACGGGTCATCAGAAGAGAATACCGCTGGTCGGTTGGCTCTCCAGAGGGACCCTCAGACTTCAACTGGACCGATGTCTCCAGCTTCCCAGCATTTGGGGCAGATCTGGAGGGTATCTCCAGGACAGAACATCCTGATGATAGCTATCAGGCTGGTAGAGGACCTACCGAGAGTCAGTCGTTTGGCTCAAAGATTTCATCGCTTCCCAAAATGGCTCCCCCAGCACCACCCGTGAAAACACAGAAGGCCAGGGAGTCTGGACTAATACTGCGGAACAGCCGAAATGTCGGCAGGGAGCCAAGCCTGGACGCAGCCAAGAAGAGACACTCGGTAACTCTGCTTGGCATCTGCTATTCAGTCATTGGAAACAAAGCATCGCATGAGCTTCAGACAGACTCGCACGCCATTTTCCTTTTTTTCTACGTTTTCAGTGACTTGAAACACTCATTCATCTTACCTGTTCGTGCCTGTGTGAAGAGCAGGCGGAGCGGTGCTTCTGCTCCGTCTTCTGGCAAAAACCAATCAAAAAGCTTGGACATGTTCCCATATGGCAACCCAATTTACTCCCTTCCATTGCCCTCTACATGCACCACACTGTCTGGCAAATCTGTACAGCTCACCACTGGCTGTGAAAACTTTAAAAAAAAAAAAAAAAAGACAAAAATCAATGTCTCATGTTTTCGTTGTCATTGTCTTTGCCTTCTCTAACTTGTGAGCCTCAAATTTCTTTCCAGCTCACGTTGTTCACTGTCAGATGGTGGCAAGGAAAGAAAAGCTTACGTATTATTATCGCTGTGATGATTTTTGCACATCTCTGTGTCACTTTCAAACTGGAAACACAAAGAATGACTTATTACATACTAATATTACAAATTAAATCACTCATTTGAGAAAGAAAGTAGGAAATGTACTGCCATCCATTACCATCATATAGACAGCCATTATCTGACAGAATTAGGGATAAATGGAGCATAGCATTTGGTTTGCGCACATGATTGAGAAACTACATCAATTTGCCTTACATCAACAGAATTCTTCAATCCAGTTATGACGATAATAAATCATAAATCAGATGCATTATTCTCTTCTACCCCATCTGGATGGAAAGCTAAGCGGGGTTATAAACACATTGGTTCCTCCAACTGTGAAACCCCAGCAGGCAGTGAGCAGCCAGACTCCACAGCTCAGTGCCTGACACAGTCAGATTTGCTGCTTTCATTTCACTGTTGGTATCATTAGGAGCTTGCACGCGTTTGGCACTGGAATGAAAGGAATTTGAAGAAAATAGACATAACAGCTTTCATCATTTCCCACCTTTTCATCTGAGTCAAGCTCTTGCATATATTGGATTAAGCAGGCATGAGAAGAGGTGTTGCGTAGCTCTTACAGACGAGTGACAAACGTATGAAGATCAGATTGAACTCGGAGAGTGTGGGAAAATATTAGGTACTCCTCCAAACGTGTGGGTCCACTCCCACAATCACTCCAACAGACTTTTAAACACCCACGGGCAGCTTTTTTTTTTACATATTGATTTTTATTATTTGATAACATTTGATTATTCTCCTGTTGAAATTCAAGGTGCGAATTGTTGCAACACTTTCATAGTTGGTCAAAGAATGGCGGCTGCTATGAAAAACCTGCTTTTTATACTGTACAAACTGCATGACTCTCTTTCCCTGCCTCTGCTAATTCTAACAAATAAACTTGGCTGCAGATGTTTGTGTTGCAGTAAGCTCACCTCTTTTCTGTCTTCTAAACTGTATTGCTGTATGCCAGTTACTCTAGAGTAGTGCTTGAAATCTGTGCCTGAATCCATTTGGACCTGACTGGTCTGAACCACCCAGTGGGCTAAGATTGGGTCTGGTTGAATTTATCCATAGTGAGCAATAGAACAGGACCCCAGTTTTATGTTTGGAGTGAAATATTTTGTGCTAAGAGGACACTGGGCTCATAATTTTCAGGCTCCAGTCAAGCTCTGCTGGGAGATTCTCTGTTTGTGTGGTGTCAGTCCACTGGCCATTTCAGCTTGTGCTAACCTTCAGATGCTCTCTGTGCTCTTCCCTCTGCTTCCCCCTGCAGGAGCCTGTCTCTGCTCCTGCCATCTATGAAGAGCCACTTGCTGATTTCAAGGTTATTCATCTGTATTTAAACCCACCTTTATGTCCTTCAGCCATCATCTCTTCTCCCCTCTCTGTACCCTTCATTTGTAAACTGCATGCCTACGAAATGACTGCCCCAGTTTCTTCTCCTGTACAAAACTAATAGTGTGTCATGTTTTACTTGCTACCCAAAAGCCCTTAACAGAGGCCAAAAGCGGCTATGGCTGCTACGATCTTTTTCATTCTGTTATCTCAAGATCACAAAATAATCATTTCACAGGAAAAATGGGGTCACAGGGTCATGTTTTCCAGTGATAACCAAATGATTATTTTGTGATATCAGAATGGAAAAAGACAGTAGCGACCATGACTGCTCTCGCCTTCCATATCCTTATCCATCACAATGAGTTTCAATCTAGTCTCAGTTGCTGAACACAGAACCCCCTGTGCTTGACTATTATTGGCATTAAGTCGTTTTTAATATAATCTAATTAGCTCGTGTACTTAATGTAAGTGGCATTGCTTTAAACTGGCTTCCTCAGAACTACTTTGCTTCTGACCCTTTGTCACAGATTGGGGTTCCTTGCCAGTTCAGCCAAACTGTTTCTTTTTTTTTAACTGTTTTATCTAGGAAACCAGTTGCCTCCAA
>JAPQLA010000012.1:26560800-26572193 GCA_029822935.1 Naso vlamingii | reverse complement strand
TGTTGTCTAGAGACAGTCGATTTTAGATGCTAATCCTCTCTTCATGTACAGCACTTGGTAAGATGGCCAATAATTACAAACACCCAACATGTCCATGCAGTCCTTTGAAATATTTTTGAAATATTGCAGACACATTGACGCAGAGATGTAACAGATAAATGTTAATAGTTCATTTACTTGAAGAAAAAAAACACTCTGGTCCGTTAGAACCAAAAGTACAACTACTATCTTATTTTAGAAGACAAAAGGTGTGCTGTCAAATCACATTCTTACCCTCCAGACTGGAAAATTAGATGATGTTGTTCGCCATGCACTTAAATGTTCTCACTCCAATAAGCCCAGACCGACTTCAGATTGATTAAGAAAAAAAATCTACAAAAGCTCAACATGTCATACAAAAAGATGCATATAAGACATTTTTCTCTTAATTTTTTTTCTTATGAAAGCTGCTTTGGTAACAACATAGTCACGACATCGGTCAATCTCCTTTACTTAGCCTGGGTGCCGAAGGGAACTCCTTCTCAAGGGCGTATTTTTTTCATTTTTTTCACCAGCATCTCCCTTCTGCCTCTAAAATCTAAATGAATGGATCTAGTTACACCGGAGTGGGCTGTGTTTGCGTTCCGCCGTCGAGGTGTCTGCACATCAGATGCAACGTCTGCTGGGAGCTGTTTGTCATAAAGATGACCGCGCTGTGAACGACAGTGCTATTGTACTGAGGGCTGATAGAGTGGAGACCTTGGATGCTGAGCCGACTGCGTTGGGCCCTGAAAAGGTATTGAAAAGAACAAGGCTGTCAGTGTGTTTGCTGCAGAAAAACCTCCCACAAAGGCTTTTTGGCATTTCATTTCTTTAATCGGTGGCCTCTCCAGCATGCTTTAGTAATTACCAGCTGAAAACATTCATTTCCAAAAATACTCGAGAGTTATTACTTGAGCAGCAGAATGAGACATTAAAGGGTTCTAAATAAATTGCTCAAGTTGTCAACGATTGCATTTTGGTGCCATGCAAAGGCCATAATAACACAAACGTCTCATATAGCACTTTATTTTCCCCCTCTCTCTGTTCCTTTGGAGATGATGATAGCTAATCTGTTCTGGCAAGACAGCAGCAGGGGAGTGGATTATTCAGCTTGGCCATGAGGGAGGCACTAACTAGCTCTCTACTGACCTGGTAACCTTGGGATGGTGATCAGCCTACTACTACTGCCATCCCCTCCTTCTCCAAATGGCTTTATCTGGATGATATAATCATCATCAGTAGGCAGGGCGAGCTCGACAGATGTCGTGTTTGTTTCCATGACATTGGGGTGGCTGTGTCGATGCTTTTTGTAGATCACCTGATGATGAACAGCACAAGTCAAGTCAAAAGAGAGGCGAAGAAAGATATGGCAATGATCGTGATTTCCTGATAAAACCAAGCCAGTGGGTGCTTACTTTGTAACCAGTGACCTCTGACTCATTCTCCAGGGCTTTGACCTGCTCCCAGTTTAATATAACCTTGGAGTTTGATGTGTTCCACATCACTTTAACTGGTGGCTGACTGGGTGCTGAGAAGAGGAAACGCACATTATTACAAACATTAAACAAGCCAGCCGAGTAAGCACGGTAGTTTTAATTAGATTGGATCCTTACGTGGTTTTTTGGTGGTAACATTGACAGTGGTGCTGGATGGACCTGCTCCAGCAGTGTTATACGCCCTCACTGAGATGTAATATGTGGTGCTGCCTTTCACCCCGCGGATAATAGTAGACGTTTGATTTCCTACAGTCCTGTGCACACTAGCCGTTTCTTCCTTTTCACTTCTACTCCAGTACTTCAGCTGAAAAGCAACAGGGCAGAACCACAGACGTGAATGCAGAAAACACCAGACACCTTAAAAGCTTTCTGTTACACCCTGTCAACGAGGTGCAAACTGAAAAACAGGGAGATGTGAACTCAGCTGGATGGAAGATGTGAACTGGTCTGAAAACAAGCTTCAGCAACATGTCGCCTCATGCCCATTTTGCTCACTGTAAGCTACGAGCCTCAGTTTTGCCTGTTAGACATGTGTCATGTTATGTGGCAAAGAGTTAGGTCTTGTATGCAAAAAGAATAAAGCAAAACAAAGAATCAGAAGAAAAAGAATATACAAAAATCCCTGGCCATCAACTTCCACTGATAACAGATTTTCTTTGTCACCCTGCTTGTCAGGGTTGAAATAGCTGGCATGCTTGACAGCACAAATATAATTTGTCTTCCTCACAGGAACGGTTTGCTCAGGCCCTGCTCCTCTGTTGACTTTGAGTGGTCAACAATTTATAATTCTGGCACTTTGTTCCATCCGTGGATGAAAACAGCGCCTTTGTTCACATCTTGGATTCAATAATGAGCAGAATAAAAATGACAAGAGCTAACTGAGCGCAAAGCCCGTGTCTGAAACTGCTTTGTTGTGTGGATTAGAAGCTAAACGCTCTATCCCTTAGAGTATTGCATCAGTACGCTAATCAGGGTGGTTACAGTACTTAGGTAAACAACAAGAGAACACAACTAAACCCACAAGCATGGGACTAGGCTGGACCATTATGCATGCAGCCAGCCATTATCTCCTATGCCCAAGGTGCATGAGCCTAAAACACTCATCAATAATAGAAGAGAACGAGATTCAACAGCATTAGCTGCCATATATTCATACAAAAACACATTTGCTTCCAACGGAGGCGCATACAAACAAGGTATTTCAGTGTAACTCACCTCATAACCCAGCACTCTTTTCTTGCTGGCGTTCCAGGGCAGAGCTTTCCACGAAACTTCAATCTCAGATGCAGAGAGGCTCTTGGCACGGACTCTGGTGGGCGCTCGGCCAGGCTCTGGAGTTAATGTATAAAGGCTAAATGATTTCAGATCTAACACTGAGCTTTGATGACCCCTTAAAGTTGGAACATCAAAAATGTTTCAAAGCAAATTTTTCTCATCCGAACAACAGAGGGAGGAAGTATGGGTAAGATGCCTGCAAGGGCTGATAAAAAAAAATGCTGGCTGCAAGATCACTGCTGCCACTGTTCAGAAGCAGAATGGATCTAGTCATGTATTCATGCATTAATAGTGACTGAGCAGGCAGAGCTACTCCATAACATGCATTGGAGTAGCTCAGTGTGTGTGACGAGAATGCACCCACCTTCCTCTGCAGAATAGATAGTGGTAACAGGTCCAAATGGCCCTTCTCCCTCATTGTTGTAAACCCCGACCTTCACATGGAAGGGTGAAAAGGGCTGGATGCTCTCATTTTTAAAGACATATCTGGACGCTTCGGCGGATGGTACGGCAGCCTGCATCCATCCCGTGGCCCCATGGGGCCGAAAAGCCACAACGTATCCAAACCCTGGTCCGTTCTGCAGCTCCTCTGGAACCGGCTGCAGAAAAATATCCAGTTTATGCAGTTTAAAAACTGAAATCATACCTAATTTCAATGCAAGTTTATGCATTAAAATGCATTTCTAAATTTTCATTTAAAACTCTGAGATAAACCCTTATATTTATGAATTAACTTAATAATTCTTTAAGTACTATATATGTTGAAAACTAGAGACCAAAACCTAGATGAAGACAAGGCTTTCAATTTTCAAACCAAAGCTTTGCCTCCGTTATAACATGCTGTGCACACAGGAACTATTACTGGACACATCCATTACACAGTACAGTGCACTCAGCAAGATACCCGAGACACAGCTGCTGTCCACACTGATAACATGCCTCATACATTTATTGCAGTTGTGGATAAACCCACCCTCTTCACTTTCATCCACTAACATGCTCATACTGTACATAAAAGCACTTCTTCTTTCTGGTTAAGCCCTGCTAGAAACAGGGCTTAACTCAGACTGTGGTCAAGAGATCTCAGCTTTGGCCAAGGACAGACATTCATGTGAATGTAATGAGAATCTCAATAAAGTTGGTAAGCCAATGATGCTATGTAATGACTTTTCTGTGAGTATCAATTAAAAACCTTCAGTACATGCTTCATAATACTTTGCTTTAAGTTTTTGTATTATGACTTAATAAAGCTACTTACAGATACTCTTAAAGGAGAGCTATAATGCTTTTCCATCATTTCTGACAAAAATGCTGTTGTAATGTCAGACATCATGTTAAACGATGCCAAAGTGTTACATGATGAGGTACGCGCATTTGGAAGTGAGCCCTGCACACTGTTTCAGCTGGCTCTGCACACTGTGTTTCAGGAGGTTTTGGGGTTCGTTTTTGTTTTTTTTTAAAAACTCTGTTGTTACACTGACTTCCTTATATAGGCATACCAGCTCTGTGCACACAGCGCTATGCCTGTCCCCTCTGCTGTGCTGCTCAGACATCACTGCGCTATGTTCTCTGCCTAACGGATTACATCACTTTGTTGAGATGGCTCCAATAAGGTGTTTTTTTCAGGTTAATGAAGGACGGTTGACTCTGTTTAGCTTTCCTAAAGAGACAAGCACCAGACAGAAGTTGATTGCATTTCTGTGTTTTTGGACAACAAAAGGAAAATACCTCTGTTTGGATTTATTCATGTTACTTCCTCAACATGAGCACATAAGCAGGATTAACAGCTAAACTGCTGCTAAAGAACAGCGCTGTTTCCTCATTAGGTGTTAAAGACTCAGAAACACAAGCTGTAAGTAACATTTTATCAGTGTTTATTTTGTGTCAGTAAGGGGTTGTGTGTACAGTGGAGTGCGGAGGAGGGAAGGGGAGAGGAGAAAGCTACACAGACCGTCAATCAAAAGAAAATGAGTATCATGTGTCCTCTTGAATTTATATTGCTGATTTGGAGACGTTTGTAAATAAATGTTATTGAAGTGAATTAATGCAATGTCCCACAGCAATTGATGCTGGGCCCTCTTTTGTTCCTTCTTTACACCAAAAACTTAATCACAGCATCCTTATCTGTTCCATTTTGGCTTTTCCTTTTCAAAAACAATTTCTACTACCACTACTACTACTACTACTGATTATTATTATTATTTCTATTATTATTATTATTATTAGTAGTAGTAGAAGTAGATCTAGTAGTATTAATATTACAATTATGTTTTTAAGTATTATTTTCTAAGATTTTCAGCATTTTGAAACAAGTGCAGCTAAATTCAACTTAACCAAACTTTTCAACTAGTGTTCCTATCAGGCAAAAATCTGAACCTTAAAAAGAAGTCATCTAATGGGCAGGCTGTAAGGGGTTTAATCTCCTATGAAATTAATACCCTAAGGTCTTTTACACTACTGCCACCCACAGGACAAAAGTAACATTTTTAGTCCTACAACAGTAACACTCAAAGCAGCTTATAATACCCAAACCCAAAATTGAAAGTGCGACACTCCATCCCTGCTTTTATGTCAAAAGAAAAACGCCTCAGGAGTTTTCAGGGCCCAGGCAAAAGGCTGAGTGGCTTTGTTGAGCAGAAGGTAGACTTTAATTGAACTCTTGCATATTGAAACATCAACACTGGTTCTGTCAAATGCTTCACAGCAGGGGCTGATGATTTTCAGCAGCCTGAAAAAATATAAGCTTTTGGAGCCGGATTTTTATGCGGAGGCTTTGTAAGAAGGAAAAGAGAAAAGAAAAAAAGGGAAAAGAATCTGAAACAAAGTTGGGACTTTGAAGAAACCATTTAGTTTAATTATCTTATTGAAACCTCAAAAGCATTTTTCTCTTCCCTAGGGTGACAGCAGCAGTTATTGCTTCTCTGTTCTTAAAAATGAAATGCCATACATTAAGCCATTCAGCTGTTATTAATGAAACAGAGGCCCAGATCCACAGAGAATAATGACGTCTGACTCCCCCCCGCCATGGGTGAGAGGGTTCCAAGGAAGCCTGCTTACCTCCCATGTGATGACTAATTCTGAGCGACTGCCGCCTCCTCCACTCACATTAGCTGGTGTGACCTTCGGAGCTGGAGAAAGAAAACAGATCAGCTTAGCTCTGTTGACTTCACACGATGCTGAGAGGGCACATGTTATCAGTTTTCATGTTGCTACACCCAAACGGCAGAGAGAGGCAACTTTTTGACGTATACAAACTTCAACATTCAGAAATCCTGTAAGATGTCAGCAAGCTTCACAAAGCTAAGACATGTTTGAAGACATGACCAGCCGGTGGTGCTTTTCAAACCAGAGAGAGCAGAAAGAGCAGCTGTGGTGTAGGTGTGTGTCAATGTATGGTGGGTAAAAGCAGTTGGAGCTAATTTCAGCGAAGTAGCAGACAAAGTAATCAGCACTTTACTAAACGTAGCTCTCTTTGGTGATGCTGCTTTAAAGATAGGCAACATTTTTTTTATTTAAGTTCAAATTGTACAGGATTTCCATATTCTGTTGTACAGAACTAACCACACCCGACACCAAGTCTGCGTTTTAAATATTCTGCCAGCCTGTTAGCACCTCTAAAGCTCACTAATTAACATGCATGTTCGTTTGTTTGTATGTATGTTCAGTCTTTATGCTAAGCTAAGCTAACCATCTCCTCAAGGGAAACTTATCAACTGACTCTTTTGAAGAGAATGTGCCTTCATTTTTTATTCCTTCACATTAATTAAGCAAATGATATTTGTCTAAGTGGGGAAAAACAAACAAACATGACAAGAGGCATAAGGACATGCAGAACATACAGGTCCCCTTCGTCCTTGCTTGTTTAGATGCCTTGCTGGGCTCGCCGGTCCCGATGGTGTTGCTTGCCAGGACTCGAAACTCATACTCCACCCAGGGGCTCAGGTCTATTACTGTAGCTGTCAGCCGGTGGCCCCCCACCACTTCAGGAACTGGCATAAAACACAGTGCCTCCTTCAGTATCAAGAAACTTTGTGTGTGTGTCTGTGTGTGTGTGCTTGTGTTTTCTATGTTTGTGTGTCAGCTTAGCATCAGCGGCAGATCGTCCTCCAGGCCCGGTAGGACTCCACCACAGGTACATGGGACAGATACATGGAGGTGTAATCCATCACAAGGACACATCATATTCACATACACACATTTACTGACTGGAGAGAAACAATAAAAAAACAAACAAACAACAACAACAAAAAAACAGACACAGAAACATCACATATCAAAAGACACACTATTTTTGTGCAATTTAGAGATATTTATTCATCTCTGTATTAAGACGTGTGATATAGCGCAGTTGTTCCTGGAGTCACACCAAAGCATCAAAATTTCTGTAATGCACATATTATCTATGCATACATTAAAAAGAGATTCCCCAAGGAATGAGAAAAAGTCAATTTCTTCTGCTGATGGAGGAGTTCTGTGTACCTGCAAGGTCATACTGTAGTTCTGTTTTAAACATATGACCCTGATGTGGTAAATCAATGAGGCCAGTAAAACTATCTCAGATCAAAGTGTCCTTAATTCACAAAAATATCAATAGAACAAGATATACAGTACGGGATAAATGCACATTATACCAGTCATGCGTGAATGCTAAGGGCTCCATTAAAGAGGATGTGGGGAAAAATTACACCGGTGCTATCACTTAACTACACTATCAAATTACGGCCTTGGCAACAGGCTTCATCATCAGAATGGGATCTCTGTTTCAGGACTCCCAGGAGTCAGATAAAACGGTGGTCAGTGGTCATGCTATGATTGTGTACCATTTGGTGTTGGGGTAAAAATTACATCTCCAATATTCTCGCAGGCCAGGCAGAATGAAGAGCGGCGACCGCTCCATGTGACTGGAGAAGGCCACGGCTTGCTGGAGAGAGCTTACCTGTGGTGACAGCTTGCCACCCGAGGGAAAAAGGTGTCCTGGCCTGGATGGTGTATGCCGTAATTGGACTGTGATTATCGGGACCAGGCCTCCAGGACAGAGAGGCTGTGGTATCAGTGATTTCTTCTACATGGATGCTGGTGGGGGGCCCTGGGGGACCTGATAGATGGCGTGGCCAGGCAGGAAAGGGGTGAGAAGGATAGAGAGGCAGACGGAGGAAAGAGAAGGAGGAGGGAGGGGGAGAAAATGTAAATCAGGAAGAGATGGAAAGATGGTGGAGGGAGTCGTGGTGGTTTTAGCACCTGAGGCTACTGTAGCGAAGTCAGTTCACTGTGAAACCTCTGGGAGCTATTCGGTCTAATTAGACAGTAAATTTCCTTTAAACCTTTAAGAGAAAAATTTCCTTTTGCCTCTCTTTTCATTCTATCCCCTTTTCTCTTATCAGTGAGGCACAACCAGTCACAGTAAACATTAATCACGAAGAAACTCCTTCCCTCTTCTGCAGCAGATTAATGGTGAATTATTTAAATGTTTTGAAACCTTAACCACTGCTTAGCTAAATGATGTGATCAGTGGCGAATCTATCTTGGCAAGAGCAGATTGAACATGCATCGCTGCAGCTTACCTCTGACGACCAAGTCAACAGCAATGGAGATACTGTCCACCTTTGTTTGCACGGCGCACGTGTACTTCCCTGCGTGCCTCAGCTGGATATTTCGAATCATAATGTCTCCTGCTGAATGCTGCTGTCAATCAACACACACACACACACGCACACATAAGCAACATGGCGGTAACCCCCAGCTATTGTAATTCAAGAACAATACTGATTTTCCAGCCATATGGGAGCAAAACCAGCCAAACAGAAAGCTCGTTCTTATATATGTGCATCTTGAATAATATATTCAGAAGTCCTCATGCAGCCTTTCCCTCCATATTCTACAAAGGACACAGAAATACATCTCACTCTTCAGCACACATGCTTTTATCACTATAATTACAGAAATGTGCTTGCTCAAAAAGCTCAATGCTGATGACGGCATAGGACAGATTTAGTTTCAGGAGCAGGATGCTTAACTTAATAGCTATTTCTTTAAGGGAACCTTTTTTTTTCCATCTCTAATTGCAATTTCCACGCTGATATTATCATTCCATCAAAGTAGAGCAGGTTCAGTGATAGTGAGGTGGTAGGAAATCTATGGCAGGGCTGGTAGCTTAATCAATGTAAGTGCAGACATACAGCAGTTTATCAGGGTGAGGAGACTGTAAATAACTGTACAACAGCCCCTAAATCATAGAAAAAAAAACAGGAAGACACCTCAGTGCTGTTTTTCTTTCTTTTTCTCGCCTGCAGCTGTTGAAGGGGCCTTGAAACAAGACTTCGTATCACATGCTGAGATGTAAGCTGCAAACCTTTTAAAGTACGCAGCGGCTGCCTGAGACTGGTTGCAGGATGTGTATGTAAATTTCATTTTAAAATAAACCACAGGCAGCAATTTTCTGGCCATAAATAATACACTTGATACAAACATTCCCTCTGCACTGCGGCTGAATTTATTATGAGCCTACTAAAAGAAAAGTATAATATTGATGTACCAATGAATCTTCACAGTCACCTCTTGACCTTTATTCAGTTAAATCTCTGAAGGGCTGGAAAGATAAATCAATGTCTTTGTGTAGCAGGAGAGCACAGTGGCACGGCTAAAATGTGCATTCTTAAATATACCATAATAAGGTTTGTTTTTTAATTATTCATTGTGTATTGCGGGTCATCTGAAAAGCAACAACGGAAAGCTGGGACAACAGCCCAAGGCTGTAATACTAATAAATTTTTATTTAGTTTTTAGTTTTACCTTTTAGTTTGTTTGCTAATTTTAGTTCAGTGTCCGTTTTTTAGAGAAGTTTAGTTTTAACTTTTTTGTTTTAGCACTACAGTATCAGGTTGTTTTTGTTAAGACCAGGCATCATGTGTCAGCGACATATCAACACAAAATACATTTGAAATGTACTTGTACTTGTACTTGTATTTGTACATGTAGCTGCTACTTCAAACACTTGTAATATGTTCTATGTACGGGGCTACAGCCATCCTTTCATTTTTCAAACTTGTGTTCAAAAGAGACCTTAGTGCTAAAAACTAAAACTGTGATACTTCAAGTTCATTTTTATTTGATTTTAATCAGTTTTCGAAGAAGACAATGTTGTTCCAATTTAGTCTGAGTTTTTCTTAAAGGATATTGTTTTTAATTTAGTGTCAGTTTACGGCATTTTTTTTCACGGCTTGTTTCAGTAAACCTGTACAACATGTGTTTCTGCATAACTTTAGGTGAAAAATGCATCAAATGTATTACTCTGCATTCTGCACACTGCTGCATTCTTAATACACATCAAATCCTGTAATGACACAGTTTCCTGTGACTGAAGCTTGTCCGTATACAAAGCAGTTATCTATAAATTTATGCAATATTTGGCATAAATCTCCTCCATTTTGTATATTTTGATGGTGAACATATGAAGGTTTATAACATTTTACTAACCACATATTGTTACTTTAGTCACATACACTTACATTTACTGTACATGTTGTTGAACTTGTTGTACATGACATTGTGGCAACTTGATTTCTAATCCCCTGCTGCATGTGCATCCTCAGTTGTTTGTAGATGTGAAACCCGTCTTTGCAGCTCCCACAGCATGTTAGTCTGTTTAAAAATCAGGCCTGATAGCTTCACAGATTTTAAGAATCCTTAAATGATTATGGACTTACACCTCCCACTTTTTCAAAGAATCCACCATGGCTCCCGAAGTGGATGAGCTGTTCGTTGAAGAACCAGGTGAATTTGAGCTCCAGAGATGGGTCGTGGCTCACTTGACAGGGCAGCACCACACTCTCCCCAACGGTGACGTCCAGCGTGGACGGCAGGGTGGTTATGATGGTCGGCTCTGAAACACACAGCCACATTCATGCACGTTTGGTCAAACACACTATTCAGTTCCCCCTTTCCTGGCATTAGAATTCAGCACAGGAAATGGCTTTGCAAAGAGGCAGAGCCCTTCCATCATCCTTATGGATATGTCAGACTCAGTTAATAGAAGAATATATGGGACAGAGCACACAGAAAAATAGGGCGCACAGCTACAATATCTGGTATTAGTCTCGGCTTGAGCTCGTCTCCATGGGGACTTGGAGATGTGTCTCTCTTGCGTCCTGAGAAGCCTCCATGTGTCACTGCCAACTCAGCCCTCAGCCTGGAACTCCTTCCAATCAGCCCCAAATTCCCAAAACACATCGCTGGGAAAACAGTAAACAGCAGCAAGCACTTCTTCCTGTCGTCTCTCTCTTTATAAGCCTGCAGTGCATTACAATGGCATCACAAGGGTATAAGGCAAGAGTGCCCTATCTGCACGTGTGTGTGAGCAGAGTAGAGAGGCGGGATGAGAGGGAGAGTCTTTGTTCTCAGAGTGTACAACACCTGTCTCCCTCTTGGGGGTGCTATGATTACTTGGTTGAAATTGCCACTCTGAGCACACAGACTAAATTAACCATGGCAAATGATCCCTGGACAGGCATAGATTCATGTAGAAAGTGCCGGCAGTGCAGTCTTCATCCAGAGTGAATTCGATACCTTCATTTTGTTGGCCCCCTCTCTTCACTCCCTAACGTG
>JAPQLA010000012.1:26512086-26525639 GCA_029822935.1 Naso vlamingii | reverse complement strand
ATGTGCCAGTGTGCCTTCATGTGCTCCTATGTGTGTGAACTCAACTGGAAAGATGGTAGACATTTACTCTATGAGACTCCACCTTCACCTGTCATTAAGCATCACATCCATTCATGCTTCCGCAATCCTCCATCGGTACTTGTCCCACCCACAGCATCTTTCAGGGCTGCATTTTTGTTGTTGGCGGTGTATTTCTCCTCGCTGCCAGGGTCCCTCACTCTATCCCTCACCCGCTGCGAACGTATCGACTCTCAGTCAACGTTTATCAAATGAAAGCAGGCAGCCCATCTCTGCCCACACTGGGCCTTGTGCGCATACAATCAGTACAAACGTCAAGTGGCTAGAGCAGAGGAGAGATGGGTATTTGCCTTATCAGTGAAATCACTACGAGATAATTCAGCCGAAAGTCCACAAAAACAGAGATGTGAATACAATGCAGGGAAACTAATCTGTCAGAGCTTAGCATTTACTCTCCCGCTGAGTAATATCAACATCAACGAGTGAGAAAACGGCCATTTCTTTTCTAAGCTTTTCATTCAGACATGGAAATTTAACAAAACAACATCTTGTCTTTGCCTTGAGCAGCGGTTTAAAGCTATCTTCTGTTCAGAGTTATGAAGAAAGACTGAGGTTAATGCACCCAAAGTTGGGAAAATTTTAAGTTTAATTTCACCTTGAGCTTAAAACAAAAACTGTGATTATAAAGCCTCAGTGAAGTTAATGCCTTGCTTTTTCAGTTCATCAATACAAAAATAAGAGATGGAAAAATGAAATGTTTAAAAAAACACTGTTATAAATTTAAACACATTATTATAATCGTAATGGAATTTAACACAGGCAACATTTTTACATCTTGGTACATGGACATCAACATTTATGGAGTGAGATGGTTAAAGTAAAAAACATTTGTTTTGCCCTGTCTGCCACAAGTCCGGCTCCCTTTTCACTGTAGCTACTTCAATGTGAAAAAAAAAGATACTCTTTTTGACTCCCCCATTGGCTTACACTGCTGACAAATGTCTCAAAGGTTTAAATCAAAGGAAGTTCAAAATAAGACTACAGATTTTTATCACCTGCCTGCAGATAGCAGGGCAGAGGGAGGGAGAGAGGGAGAGAGAGAGAGAGAGAGAGAGAGAGACTTACTGACTGACAAAACATCAAAAATCAGAGAGGAGCCACAGCTCTAAAGGACAAATAAAGCCTTGGAGGATCACAGCGTGTTCCTGGGCTGTTAAGGCTAAGAGCTTTCAGGGCTGTTGTAAATAACGGCAAATTGATTAATGCCGCAAATCAGTTATTTTTGACAGCTTGCACAGCGTTACTTTACGAGATTTCTCTGATAGTGGATATTGGGATGATATGTCAGAAACTAGGTGTGACTCTGTGACAATACGTGAGTCATTACCCACTTCCAATGGATCCAGATGCTGCTGTGCAGATTATGTCCCTGACATATGTGCCACTGGTCTATGTATAGTACATTTAACAGCTTTGATCTCCAGTCAAGTTGGATGTCAATCACGAAGCCATCTGGTGGAACCAAATACAAGGCTCACCAGCAAGGTCGTATCCAAGGGCTCAGCCTCATCCGCATCACTCCTTTAATCTGGATCAAAATATTAGAGGCATCATGGCTGACAGCCTTTAATCATTTTGACGTGCCTTTAAAAGGAGCCTCCCTGCTAATGCATGCCGCATGAGCCTGTGCTGATCGCTGCTGACTGCTTTATAAGACCAGTTGTGTCTGCTGTTGCTCCTCTTAGTCTAAGCAGGTCTGACAGATGTGGTGCATACTGGTCAAATATTCATGCAAGTCAGGATCACCTACCGTAGAAAGAGAGCTTTCCTTTCACTGTGTTCATTCCCCGAGAGTTCTCCGCCACACACTCGTACGTGCCGGAATCCTCCTGCTGGAAATATGGGATTTCCAAAACACCACTGGCTTTCCTCATGTCCACTTTCCTGGGGAAGGGGACACCGTCCACTCTCCTCCAGTTTATGGATGGTACTGGGCTGTAAAAGAGACACAGACACGTTGGACCCGCTGAAGTCACAGCTTTCAATTTTTTTGATTCACTTATCACTCAGAACTGAAGTGCAGATTCTGATCTACTTGAAGGTTATTTAAGGCTTGCCACCAATTAGAATAAAGCTGTTATTTCTCAATTTATGTAGAGTGAAGATCAGTTTTGTGTGGAACATTTTGTGTTGAACAAATTTAAAAATATTTTCTGATAGCATTCAGTAATGATAAAAATACTCACTGGGGATAAAATGCCAAATCTAGAAAAGCATAAAAATGTCTCAACCATTCCATGATCTATACATACACAGCCTAATGTTATCTCTAAGTGCATTAAATATTTGGATTAAATAATTTTATTAAAATCACAACATTTGAGGCTTTTCTTCATTTAAGGTTCAGTTTTGGCTGTTTGACAACAGAAATTGATGCCTACAATTGCTACTCCACCATAATGTTTCTGAAGAGAGATTAAGATGCCTCTAAAAAAAGGTGTTTTGTTCCTTGGTGAATTTAAAAGTGCAAAAACATTACAAATAAGAGAATTAAGTACACCAGTAATCTTACGTATTACCATGCACTGTGTTAGGGCTTTAGTACATTGTGCTACAAATACTGACATTTTTACGGTGGAGTTTTACACCTCAACATGTGCCTTCGCATTTCCCAGATGTGCAGTCTGGCTTGAAACACATGAGGATTGCAGCAAAATAGTGAAACACATTAAAAAATATCCTCACACTCTACTGGTTACATTTTCCTTTCATATGCTAGAGAGTGTGTTGAGCCTCTGAGTAAGAGTGGGCTTACTTTCCCAGAGCGAAGCACTCCAACTTTACTGTGGATCCTTTGGCAACATGAACAACCTCTGGAAACTGAACTTCAATCTTTGGCTCATATTCACCCATCACACCTGAAAGAGAAATGCAAATGAGCATCAGTGTCGGTGAAAAAAAGTTGTACTTTTAATCTTTAACTCGAACTTCACAACTCAGGCTGAAAAAAGTATATAAAGACTCAAGTTGTGGCTTCTGCTGTTGCTACACAGTTAGGCTACTCAAACCCTTTTCAAGCAAAGTCCTCTTTTTACTATGAACTGAAATGTTTTTTGACTTCCAACGCTGTGCGATCTAAGCAGCAGAAACATGCTGTGCTCTCAGCGCTGTCATAGAATGCTCTCCCATAGAAAAGAATAAGAAAAAACCCAAAACACAGCTTTTCAGTGGACATGCAGCACTCTGATTTTGAGTAAAAAAACGAAAAAAAAAACAACTTTGAGAATTCATAGACGGTTTGAGCTTTTACATCCAGATGAGTTTCATCTTGTTGTAATGCTAACAGCTATGAACCAGAAAATGGGCCCATAAAATCCCCCTGGGTACCGCTACTGTGTCTACAAAGCATCCCATTCACTGTCAGTGAAGCAGCTCCGGTGGATTATAATATTGCTGCTGTGCATGCTAAAAATCTCTGGATAAAGCAGCAGAAGGGGATGTGGGCTCTCTGCTGTTCTAGCTTTGGGAGAGACTTATTCATAAATCAGGACTGTGATGCTTCACATTGTTGGAAAAGTGTGAGTGCAATTTTTTTCCTCCCCTTAAATGACACTGAGGTAAATTATAATAATGAATTTGTAATTGGGCATACTTTCATTTCACCTAGCTCTGCCAAGTCTGGGTGCACAGCACGGTATTTTAAGCGCCTCTCATCCACCAGTGCAACAACAGATTTATCCCATCGCTGTAATTCATGGCTGTGTTGCACAAATAGCTCTGGAGATGGAGGAAACAGGCCAATTTCATCTTGTTGATTTGGTGAGGCATGTGTTATCAGGATGGCTCCCTGAGTGACTGTGAAAGCTAATTCAGATCCTTATCACAACTGTCTTATACTGGAATGTAACCACAGCACTATCACCCATCTTAAGCAGACAGGTAGAAGTGGACGGGTAATTGTCTCATACCATAACCTTTTGTGGGGGACACCTGTTCACGCCTGCACCCACCTACCCGAGCCCCTGTGATTGTGAGGCATGGGCTGATGTCTGCTGCTAGACCCGCTGCCTTGGTTGAATAAAGCAATAATGAAAAAAGAGAGGAAGGATGGAGGGAGGGAAAGTGCTCGGCAATTGCTTGAAAAAACGATTGTAAATCACACAAGCTATTGGGAAATCTGTTTCCCCTTCAACACCTGGTTGAAGAATATTCAGAATTTATTTCCATAATATACTCCAGAATGACTATCTGCTTTAAATTTAAATGATATATATCAAGACTATTAAGAGCTAAAAGCATATACAACAAAATAAACAGTTTCTTTCTTTAACCTAGATTTGAATGTCAGGTACCTTGGGTATGAATTAAAGAATGTTAGCCAGTTCTTACGAAAAACTTTGTAAGAATTAGCTGAAGTATGTTTATGTATTCATTCTATTATGCTCCGCCTCTGGTCTTCAAAGTCCCTTGCTGGACTCTCGATCACACACACACACACACACACACACACAAACACACACAGAGCAGAGCATTTCAAATTAAGTGGGGAAAACCTGATTATAAGCACAGTGTTGTAACACCTTAATTTCTCCCCTATTTATTCTTAAATCATGAAATTAAACAGATTAATAAAAACAATGAAAATCAATCTTAAATGCAGTTATAAGCAGATATTTAAGTGTTTGATGCTGGTTGGTTAAGAAATTAATCAGCAATAAACAAATACTTAGCTGATACAATAGTAAAGTTAATTAGGAGCCAACCATAAATGAGCTTAAAGTCATTGTTAATAATTTAATTTTATTACTCAGTATTAGCTTGTCACTGATATACTGGCAAATATGCCAATAAGTAAGGAGAAATCTCAATTTTTTCTTTCAAATAAGTTTTTGAAAATTACTGTATCTTTCAGGAAAAAATGATATAAAATAATTATGTAAACGTTTATGTGTTTTTATCAATTTTTTAAAACTTTTAAATATCAAAAGGTACCAGGCTCAGATATCAATATCACACAGGCTGTAATTGTTTTTACACCTGCAGAAAATGACTTGAACATGTGCAGTAACAAAAGGAAATGACTGCTATCCTGTTACTACTCCAGTAATGGATGCTATATAGGAGAAACTAGAATTGTAAACAACAACAAAAAAAAATAAAATAAAAAACAACTCAGCACTGAGCAGTTAGTGTTTATATATTGGTTATAAATGCAAATGGGGGGTTGAAATAAAGCACGACATTCTTTCAGATAACAAAGCCAAACAAATTAGTTGGATCCAACGCAATGTTCACTCAGTTTTTTTCATTGCACAAGACCAATTGTATAATTGGAGGACAAGAAAGACTTTTCAAGGGAAAATAACATTTAGCTTCGTATTTCTTTTACTGCATTGCATTAGATATGGCAAGAAGCACGCTTTGGGTACAGAAGCCCACAATTGGATTACTCGCTGACAATGACCTTTCCTCTGGAGTGCCTTGATAAGGCCAGCCTTAAGCATCAGCTCCACATGTTAAAGGACATGCAGAAATTAGCAAAGAAAGAGATAATTAACCTTTGAGCTTCATTTGTATTCCTTAAAACCATTTCCCACTTGTCCCATTTTTAGATACAAGTAAAGCAAGTTTGGTGTCTTTTTTTTATCATGACTAGGTCCGCAACAAACTTTCACTAAATGAAGGAGCCACATTTTAAGCCATCGTAAAATGAGTAGACAAACCCTTCCAGACACATAATGAAAACAGCAAGAAGTACTTTTTGCTTAAACAAAAATGTAATTATATTATAATTGTAATATAATAACTGATTTATTATCAAAATATAACTCACAGACCAACATTCCCCCACTTTGCTTTTGTGAAGAGGGATATATTTCATACCTGTGTGGGGAATTGCAGGTCTTTTTAGTTGGAATTGGATTTTTTTTTTTTTTTTAAAGTCGTGTGTAAAATATAGGCCTAATGAACAGTGTAAAAACATTAACATATTAATGATACATGTTGTAAGGGCTCACCATCAATGCGAAGCACTAGTGGGGTGGGTGGACCCTGCACTCGGGTCTTGGTGACAGTGTTGGTCACCACACAGGTGTAATTGCCAACATCTGAGGGCTCCACTTTGGCGATGAACAGATTCCCTGTCTCCTGTGAGATGAAGCGACGATTATCCTGCTTCACAAACGTCGGGTACTCATTGAAAATCCAGGAAAATATGAGATCTGTTGATAAAGAAGGAAATGAGATTTTTTTTAAAAATTGATTTGCTGTTCTTTGGAAGGGGTGATGAAACAAGAGAGATGTAAGGGAGATATTCTGGTTTTGCCAGTGGTGTGTAGAAAGTTTTAGACCTGCTGAGGGTGATTAAGTTATATTACACTAGAGTGAAAAGTGAAAAGTGAAAATTGCTGACAGAATCTGCGAAAGATTCTAACTTCAAATGACCATTTTTCATGTGGATGAAGTCTGCGTATTGGGATAAGAGAGACACTGGGGGAATCTGATTTCATGAGAAATTTCATGAGAAGTCCCCCCCCCATAATTTAATAAAACTTAGCAACAGAGAAAGACCACAACAACAAACAGCATGGTAAACTTTTAATTAATTCAAGCCATTGTGATGAAAGTTGTTTTTCTTTTTGGCTTTTATAACTTTTCTGTAGATAATTGCTGCAGCACTGTCAGCTAATTATTCAGGAAAAAAAGCTACTAATAAATACACAGTAAGTAATCATTAGTTATTGGTTATATGTCATTTAGTAGGTAATTGTTTCAGAATTCATAAAGAATAATGATGACAATTAGGTATTGAGTTTGTTAATTGACAGTTTCACATATAGGCTTCTCTGCTGAGCAATAAGATACTTGCTCATCAATATGATGCCCAGCAGCTAGTTTTCACTATCTTATCATTATTTGCTACCTCATCCTTTATTTCAGATATCAGTTATTGATTGTACCTATCAGTTCCTCAAAATGAATCATTATGTATATGGCATAACATTGATTTCCCGTTGTGTGATATGTAGTAAGAGTACATGAAGACCAGACCCTCATGAGCACATCACATAAAGGTGGTGTAACACATTTACAGTCAAATTCTGCATCCCTGTTTGAAATAACCCTGCCTATTTGACATTACGTTAGTAATTCTATTTCTCATAATCAACAACAAGCACTTTTTTCTGTCTATTTGAGCCATCAAGCAAGAGGAGGTGCTGTTACATTTAGGAAAATCTTGGTTCTAATGCAAAACAAGAGCCAGTATTTTCTAAAAGACATCTCAAACTGCCTCAGAGAGATTAGCCGCAGGTTAACTTTATCAGTAACATAAAGAGGAGCATCAGGATGGCAAGTACCTGTCAGGCTGCTAAAATCAATAAAACAGAGTTGGAGTTTAAATGTCAGCCTTTCCCCAAAGTCCCGTAATTGTGTTAAGTGTATTTCAAAATCAGCAAAACACACTTTTTGAAGTCTTGAGATGGATTTACCAAAGTCTGTTTGTCTCAATCTTCTTTTTTTCCGTCTTATTGAAGCTGCATGCTAATAAACACCTACAAAATAAAAATCCCCACAGCAAATGTGTTGTGACTTAGCTGAAGAATCAATGTGGTCCCTACATTTACATCAGATTTTCTCAAGACAACCTTATCAATGGCTTCCAAAAAGATGCAAAATTACAGTGAACTCCCCTCATGTTAATGCTAACACATTCTGTATAACTTGGAGAAGCCACATCAAGACAGAGGACTTTGCTCAATTAACTTGGTCAATAATCCGATGTAGTGTAAACCACAAAGTGTTAAGACACAACAAATTCTTAGCAAAAACTGTGAACAATGGGTTTTTACTAACAAAAAATCATCAATATAAAATGTTTAAAACCTGATGTCAATCATTACATCACTTTTAGCAGTTCCATCATTTAACTTCAGACATCATGTCTGCTGTGGTTTCAAATATTGAAGGTGTGATGCAGAAATGACTGCAATCAGCTATCTGAGAAATTAATTTGAACCTCATTTCTCAACCTGCTCTTCTGCCATTTGAAGAAGTGACACCATATGTGCTCCACATATGTGAAGTGAAAGAGATACTAATTTTGTCATTTACTATTCGGAATCTTAACCCTTATTTATCTTACAGCAGCTGTAGTAATGAAGTGACACAGCAGATCAGGGGTCCTCCATAGCTCAGGCTGGTTAATATGAGAACTACTCCTGGATAAATTCTTCACATTATTCATGTCAGCTCATCATACGAATGCTGTGACGTAATGCTCTGCTCTGGAGTTTTGCAGCCAGTCTAACTGACAGGCATGTACTTTTTTCCTGCTGAGCTTAATCAAACTCCACCACTTGTTAACGGGCCCACAATTAACCAAAACAGTCTTGGAGGAACCTTCCCTTTGCCTCCCCGTGCTGCTTGGCCATTTATCACAGTGTGATCCCATGCTCCTGCTGGCTGAAAGGAGCAGGTACTGTACTTTACTAGAAACAACGGAGGCGGCTGATCAGCACCATTTGGTGCTTGGGCTTATGATTTTGGCTGCTGTCGTGTGGAGCAGAGCACAGAGTGACGGCACAGCAAGACGTCCATGGGGACAAGGGACACTTCAAGGCAGGATAAGACACGTTGTTTGTGTTTGTTTCCTCTCCAATGCACTTGGACTATGGCTGCACCTGCTCTCATTCTATGTTTAAAACCCACATGGCTACATGGCACAACACGAGCTGCTGAATGCCGCAGAGAGCAACAACATAATGAGATAGCTCACACAGCTGGCCGAACAGTCTTCACAAAATCATCCAGGGCATTGATTTTATGGTTTACACAATGCATCCTGGTATAAAAACAGGACATCTCTAAAATAAATTGTAGGAGGAAACCAGCTGCCCAGAGATAGCATCCCAATCACTGCCATGGTAACAGCAAATCAGCCTTATTTGTGTTATGCCAACAGCAGCACATAAGATCAAATGAACAATTCATCTTATTTTAGACAAAAGTTGGAAAAAAAGACGTTTCAAAGTCTTTTAGAAGCAGAAAATATACAATATCCTGATGTTGCGTTATTTGTAAAAGAGTTGCTAAAGCTAAAAAGAGTCTGCTAAAGGGAGGAGAAAAAAATTCCTGTTATTTCTAAAACATGATCTGTTGCAGAGGCTTTCAGAAGTCCCTGAAGTCTTCTTTGTGGCTTCTCTCTAGGTTAAAGATCACTTTGCATAAGTCACAATGAATAAAGCTGCTTCACTCACAAACGGAGACCTGGGAGCAGCTTCAAAGGACAGGCTTCACTGAATATTCAAAGACTGAACAAGACATGCAAGTCAAAAATGCCCATCTCCTTGCACAGTTAAGATCACACCCAGACTGATTTGTGATAATGTAAAGATGGAGCATGAAGACAAAGATGGTGGGCAGTAAGACTATCATCTTTTATGACAGCCCCGAGGGCAGAAGTCTATATCAGCTACCGACACCTGTGGATGGACACGTACTGTCAATCAAAATGTGATCCTACAGATACGTGATTCATACAAAACTCCTGTCAGAATAATAACTATTGTAAAAATGCAACAACTGCAATATTCTTTCATATATATTTTTATTCTACAAAGCAATTAATTATCTTCTGGCAATGACCCTGAGGACATTGTCAAAACCCTGTTCGCTATTTTACAACCGTATTCTTTCTATTCATGGCTGAATACTCTGAACATGTTTTAATATCTTCTATCTGCATTAGAGGAAAAGTTGGAAATTTTTTGGGGTGCAATTTTTTAAAAAACTTGACTATGAATATCTATGGTGATTTACTTAAGCGTAGGTCTACACAGAATTTTAATTTTAACCAATTTTATGGGTACCTGCAGTATTATTCTTGTGTTTTCAAATTCCTGGCAGCTTCACTTAAAAATTCAAATCGTTCAAATTCAAACATGATGAGTTAGATTCCCAGTCTCAGTAAATTAAGATATAAATGAATGCACAGAGAGTTGGCAAAATGTGCTAAAATGAAGACATTAAAGTTGAAGCACTGGTTAAATGGAAATGCAGAAGTCAATTTAGTTTACTTACTACAGCTCAGTTAAACAGAAAGAAACAACAACAACAAAAAAACAAAACAACACAGCAGGCTCATTTATAAACAACCAACACTGATGCTCAATGCCTTTTTAAACTTTTACTAAATGTGTCAGATGGTGCAGAAACTGTATATTATTTTAATTTATTTTATTCTTATAATTGTTTTTATTTATTCTAGGATGCCACTTGGGTGCTTGTTAAAATGTTGATTAATGTTCACTGTCCCTTTTTTTCCGATCAAAGAATTGAACTGAATTAAAAAATCAAATCAATACATATCAAATGAGTGGAGGTAGGAAGGACCACATGAGATCCTTTCTGGGGATAAGGCAGGTATTTGGCATTAAGTTTGAGAGACTGAAAATATGGTCCTAACTGATGACAAAAAAGGCACTGACAGCCAGATGTTTTGGTCCAGAAATATTGTTAAAATAATTTTTTTGCTGGATATATGTACATTTCCTTTAATTCAGATCAACAGTATTTTCCGACATTCCTACCCCGCAAATACTTATGTCTTTTAAAACATCCCATCCAAAGTTTGTAATATAAGTTTTCCTCACAATCTTATTTGCATCTAAACCCAAACCAATGAACCCTAGTGACATCATCTGTGTGAATCATTCAGAAAACATCTCCAAAGCCAAGAACATTCACTGTTATTACCAGCTAAATGATGCTCTTCATGACAACCATGAGCCTCTGGTGCCCCTCAATTCTAGTATGTTCTTATTCTTAAAATAAACTGTGTATGTGACCATCACCTAACTGGTGCTATATAAATTGTGCACAGTGAAATCAAGAGTCTGATGGCCTCATTCAATAAATGCATCCATTAGGGGGTGTTCTGTAGACAGGAAGGACGCTGAGTTCAAATCCGTCCTGTACATTTTGTCTATCTTACTGTTGAGTCTTGGTGCATAAATATAGCATCATGGAAGGTGGGTATACGCCAGATGAGCATGTGCATCTTCCACTAACAGCTGCATGAAGGAAATAAGCTAAATGCAGCAGATGACAACTGAACACAGTTATTGTTAAAACAACTTCTTTAAATGACTGCAACTCTTTCGATGGGCAGGCGTCATGGATCTGTTATGGCAAATGACATCAGCAAGCAGTAAAAAAAAAAAAAAAAGAAGTCATGCTTTCTCTTCCCTGTAATGTGATTAATTTCTACACAATACAGGCCTTGGCCTGCTCCACTTCCTGCTGCTGCAGCCCCAGAGCAAAGCCAGACACCATCCCGAGGGGGGTCTGTACTGCTGCTAAAGCAACACATACTCATTTGGACACAGACAATGTTTATGACATGCACAAACAACACAATTTTTTTTCTTTTTTCAAACAAAGCAGCCATCTGTCAGTACAAAAGGACATTTGCAGTTTAACGTTCACATTAGGATGCTTTGGTATCATGATACATTATCAGCATCAACTGCCTCATCATTTGTTATTAATAATACAAAAGCTCACTGCGACAACATTATGCATTTTTAAAAAGGCAATTGCAAAGCAATGGGATGTGGGCAAGCGGCAAAATGTGCAAATCTCTGGCAAAAATGGTGCACATTCATTCTTTCCTGGGCTCAGTAATACTGATTACAGGCGTCAGTAGCATGGAAATAAGTTAATGAGCAGGAAGGCTTTCTGTTTAGTGTCAAACAGGGTAAAGGATGCTGATCTGGTACAACATGAACTACTTTATCTAAAACACTTCTGGAGCCAGAGAAGTGCTCATGCAGCCAAACATCATGGTCAGAGGCTCCACATGAGATAAGATCCAAAGTCAACTGAGAAAACAAACTCACAATTTGGTCCGATTAGAATCTACACATGCACAGATTTACGAGAGCATCTCTGAAAGGCTGCCTCGTTGCACAGAAACAAACAAACACAAAAAGAAAGCCTGAAAACCCCTTCTCACTTAAACCACTGTCATCCTGCGTTTTGCTACTGAGTGCAGTGCTCTCATATCTGCTCCAGGCTCCAAGAATCCTCTGCTCCACTGTTTCCTTTACAGGACCGGACAGGATGCACATGCTCTGTGTTCTCAAAGCCTCGGGTGGGAACAAACACAGGGACAACACACTCACAAACACTAAAGAAAATCACCAGTGGAGATGCACAAAAGTGATTTCAGTCTTGAGTGCCTCTTAAAGGTCTCTCCCATTAGAAAATAGAGGTCAGCAGCATTAGGTCCACGAGTACACACCGTAATCGTGTAGTACAAAGAGTGCGGCTGGGTCACACTGGCAGCCCATTAATGCGCTTGGCTTTGAAAAAGACAGAAAGTGACAGCCTCTCAGCTCCTCTTGCTGCCTCTGATCTGCAGTGACAGACAGGAGGGGAAGTGGACTGCACATTTGGGAGAAACCACATTTTGGACAGGGTTTGGTCTTAAAAACAAGACTTGTGAAGTAACCAGGTTGAGTTAATCCATTCTCCCTCCTTGGATTGTGTCAGATAGAGTATGAGTGTGTGGATGCAAGACTGAGGCTGCACCCTGCTCTGTCTTTGTACTCAGATCTGGACTGGCAGTGTGTGTCAAGCCCAGTCTGCACTTACACTCTTCTTCCTGTCTATCCAGTGCTGACTGTAACAGCAGGTAGGATCTCTGATGACACTGGTCACATCAGAAGACATACAGTAGAAACCAAATCTGTTCCTGCTGTAAGTTAAACTCCTGCTACACTGCCTGAGTGTGTTTTTGGAAGTAATCACAGCTACTAATTTTTGGCTGGATCGCAGAGGCGGGCATGCCCTACAAACGCGTTTGTCGCTGAGTGAGTGAGGCGACCAAATTTCAGGATCAGTCAGACAATCACTGGCTACTCTGTCTTCCTTGGTTGTTGCCCTTCTATAATTAATCTGCATGAATGATCATCATGTCACCAGTGGATGTTTTACCTACAACCAAAAGCCAAAAATGTCTCACAGCTGTGCTTCCTGCATCCCTTGCCTGACTGACATTCTGACCCACCATGCATCATGGGAAGAGAGAAATAACATTAGATTTTTTTTGCCTGAAATCACATCAGCGTGAGCACACATGGGAGAGCTGGACCTACAGCGGTGCTTCCTGCATCCACCGCCTGGGACCGATGCTGTCACCGGCAGGAGTTGCAATGAAGAGTCAGCAAACAGATGGATGGCAGCTACTTTCCCCATATAAATAGTTGTGGTGGGTTGTTTAAATAGGTCACACTTATACTTGCCACATTTCCACATAGTTTTGCTTTGTGACTGTAATTTTGAATAGCTAATGCAATTAGTACTCTAATGCACAAAAAATGCTTTCTTTACGGAGAGATAGGAAGTGAGGAGGTGGACCTGCTAGCTGCAGAGCAAATAGTTTGCTAACAGATGTTTGAACCATTATCTATTCACTCTATTGCTGTGTCTCAATTTGTGTAGGCTACTTCCATACTCACACTTGCTATTTT
>JAPQLA010000012.1:26489783-26500222 GCA_029822935.1 Naso vlamingii | reverse complement strand
CTGGGGTGAGCAGTCAACAAAAATGAGAGAGTATTTTTTTTACCTCCAGAATGTGGTGGTGGACCACACAGCAGAACTACTCCTTGACCTTCACGCACTGATACTGAGCTTCTTCTTTGAGTCTTGAAGTTTTCCAAGTCTGAAAAATAAAAACAGTGCAGAAAGTGAAATATCCCCAGAAGTCAGAGGCTGATACATCTAATCCTTGAACATATGAAAGCGCTGTCATGAACAAATGACTGTTTTTCTTATTCTTCTTTCTTTCTCAATGTTTCTCTTGCTTCTTACTCCAATTCAAGGTCACAGCCTATGGAGCCTAAAGCATTGTGCAGCAGGGGGGAACACTCATATCAGGTTGGCAGTTTATTATAGAGTTCACAGAGATAAACACACTATACACTCACACAGCACCAAACAGTTCCCGGTCTATATTTCTTTGGAGTATGAAAAGAAGCCAGAGCTTAACCCTGACAGATACAGTTCTTGTAAACTCCAAGGGTCAAAGTTCAAGCCCACACTATGTGCCAGACAGCAAGGCAACCCAATGAAACACTGCATCGCCCTCATAAACAAATTATATACGAATAAAGCAACACCATCATTCTTTTTGTATCTAGTGCAAAGAACACTTTCAAGAGTGAAAATTCTTGGGGCGGTAAACAGCCTTTGGCTTTGCCCCGGGCTAAATCACCCCCTGTGAGTGTCTGTGTATATTGTGGATATCCAAGACTCACTGTAATGGTGCCACAAGTATCAGAAAGGAGTGAATTAAAGGGTCCCAATGGGGAATTTTGCTGGCAGAACAGACTGGTTAACAAGTTTTAAAAGTTAAGAACGCACAGCCAGGTAGAATAAATGAATGCTAAGAAGATAAAAAAGAAAAAAAACAAAACAAAACAGATTTTTCAAACATTTTCTACAAAGGCAAAATGTAATGGAAAGTGTGAGCAAAGAAAAATGCATTACTTACCAAAAAGAAACAAAAATATGAGTATGCAAGTCTAAATTATTATTATTAGATATAAATTATAGTATGTTGTATTAAAGTGACATGCATTTATTTAATTTCATTTTGATATTTTTAGCTGAATGTGATGTTCAAAGATGCTGCAAATCTGTATATGCTATAAGTTGGTGTTGAGAGGCTAGATTCTTTATTGTTAATATGAGTGCAGGGGAATATTTCAGACTTACAGACTAATCTTCAATGTACACATTTCATTTTTCAGATCTTACTGTATTCTTGCACAATAGAACTATTCCTGGGAAGTTAAAACTGGGACAATGTATTTTCCATTTCAGTGGGTCTTTAATGTTGAGTATACACACCGATAACAAATACTTAACTCAAAAAAGTAAAATGTATATGTTTATTAAAAAAACAGTAAAAATAAAAAACAGTAAAAGTCATCACATTTATTTATTTATTTATTTTTTATCTCTGATGTGTTTAGAAATTGTGACTTTTGTACATACGTTTGAATTTTATTGCTACACAATTTTTACACCTTATTTAAGCATAAAAAAATGTTTTTTGCAATACCACATGTTGTTCATCAGGAGATCCTGCTATGTTTACATCCTGGCCAGATCAAGGAGCAGTAATCTGTGGTACATATTGTGTTTTTATATTATTTGGGTGCTTTAATTTTTTTCTGATCTCAGAAGTAAATTCAATGAGGTAGATTGACTGTAGCAAAAGGAAATACAGATTTACCTGTCAACAGGAAAGATGCAGAGTGAGAAAAGGATTGGACTATTTCTGTACCTTTTACCTTGCTCTGGCAATTATATATTCCAGCTAATAAATTTAAGTCCTCCATGAGCTAAATGTATTTTTTTAAAAAAGCATGTCCCTATTGAAATCAATAGTGACACGCACTCTCTAATAAGAGCCGAACAACAATCTGCAGCCCCGCTGCTAAGCAGAGACGGTTGCCGTGGTGGGTCACACATGAGAGATTTTAATAGCTCCGGTGGTAATCAGGTTGCCTTTCATTCATCAAGCCCAGCAGCATCGAACATTACAAAGCTACTTCTGGCACAGTTTTAACAAAAGTACTGTTGAAATGAATTCATTCTTTGTTTGATTATTCATGGAGACTAAAACTGCTCAAAACTGCTTCCAAGGACCTGCTGCACTAATGAAGTATATCCTGGTAGAGCTCAGTAAATGTAACACACACATCACACAGAGGCTTCACATCTGCACTGATAACTCGAGCAGGAGGGAGATGAATGTAAATACTAACATGAGAATAGCTGCTTCGAAGAAATAACATCTTCAAGTAACTGTATATAGTTATATAATGAAGTTCTATATGTAGATAGAATGTTCAGTGTAATCTTTATTATCATCAAGGGGCTATTTGTGGTGCAGCCAGCAGTAACAACATAAACATAAACAGCAAACAAACGGGCAAGAGTACATACATGCATAGCAGCACTGTTACATTAAATAGCTTGCAATGGTCAAAAACAATTAGTTTGTCTTACTGTATTCTTATTGTTCCTCTCCCATAAACATCAGATTTTTTTTTTTTTTTTTGCATTTGATTATCCTTTTTTATTTTAATTTCTTTAAGCTTTTCTTCCAATTTTTGTATTAAGTTATGCATTTAAAATGTGTGCTTTCAGGTAAAAGTGCATTTATAAATGTGCTTCATTGAAAATATATTAGGACAGGTAATATTAGCTCTCAAATGTATCCATACATACTCTCCAAATTGGATTAATTAACCTTAATAACCTTGCTCTACAATATGCAGGATATTCAGTCTGTGCAAGCAGCAGTGCAGACATGAATACTATCTTTGCAGGCCTGCTTGTCCCAAAACTGCAACCGATCCCCTTTCAAATGAGATTGCTGATTAGTTCAGCTCAGAGTGATCTAAATGTAAAATTATTGGGCTCACTGATTTATGAAGAGGACTATGAGGTCAGTTAATATATGTCATATTGGGCTGCAGGACAAGTCAATTAAGAAGTAGCCTTTAATTATTTCTTTAAACATAAATCTCTTCTTAACCCACAAGCATAGTTTAACTAAGAGCCATTTGAGACTCTTAAGCACTATTAAGAAAGCAGTTTCTAATATTTAAAGATTATTGCCAGATTTGGCTCATTACGGTCAATTTGAGAAGTCTACCTCAGGGAGGCAAGAACTCTTACTTCAGCGATGAAGATTTATGTCACTTTCGAAACAAAATATAAAAATTAATTAAATTTAGAATTCTTTGATTATGTGCTGAAATTTAAGGAAGTTGACCAATCTTTGGCCCTGGGTTAGGGTTAGGGGTTAGGGTTATTCCATTTATTGATCATAAAGGTGGAGTGTCTATCATGTCCAAATACCTCCCAGTCTTCTTTGTGTCATTAGATTTAATGTTGTGTTAGCTAAAGCAAAACTGCAGCCACACTTTGCTATTGTTTTCCTCTCTGTGTCTCTGGGGTGTTTACACCTCAGCGCAATCAGGTACAGGAGTTGAGAAAAGCTTCTTGGACATCACAAACACCTTCCTCGTGTATACACACGGAGGACATGTTTAAAAGGAAGTTGTCAAAACACATGCCTATGAGTGTATCACCGAGAAAAGTTCATAGTAGAGCTGCTTGGGCACAGCTAGCTGTGTGGATGGAGTGTGAGTCCCCAGGAGCTGATTGTAACTGGTAGTGTTTGTATTCCAGCTGCCCACAGCTGCAACAGACAATGAGTCACTGTGCTGCAGAAGGTTTCATCAAGGAATGTTTGTGTTCGTGTCAAGGGAGCGCAGGTGTGTCACACTGCTGAACTCCAAACTTTAAGAGATAACCTTCAAAACAGTGAGCAAGCCACCGCCTGCTGAGGATTCTGTTTGGTTAACAGAATCCTCTCAATAACACCAAGACAGAGTTCTGAAAGTTCTCAAATCCAGTTTAATTTCTCTCAGTCACTTGCAGTGATTAGCCAAAAAAAAGCCTGGATTTCTGAATATCTTTAGTTAAGAGATCATCACAACATAGACATAAAAAACACAAAGCTATCTTTTACAATGATAGTGAACAAGAGAGTAAGACAGAGTTAATCATATTTCTTGTCCTCTGTTGATGTGTTTGCTTGATAAGCATCCCATGTTTTTTTGTTCTTTTCTTTTCTTCTCGTCAAAAATCAGTCCAGTGTTCTTGTTTCATTTTGCTGTCTGGAAGCTGAATCTAGAAAGTGTGAGAGCACAGCAACACCTCCTGCCCCACACTTTGAGAACCACTGCAGTCCACCTGAGTTTCCAATGAGGCAGATAAAAGTATGGAAGCTACAAGAAAAACCAAAAATAATTCCAAAAACTTGACAGAGATCTGTTTCTTGTGACCAGCATTCAAAGTTTGAAATACTATTATTTGTATTATCAGAATGAAAAAGAGAAAGGATTAAACTGCTCACAACGTGTAAATCATTTGAATTATGTACATGTTTGTCCCTGGTCCTGACTTGAAAAACAACACACCACACCAGAATAATTGAGCATCTGAGTGCAGTCCATAGATTGGATGACAAATTTGCTGTCCACAGTCATTTTAGCACGGCAAATCACTGTCCCTCTAAATTATATTTTCTGGGATGTGAAAAAGTGGCTCAACAGCAGTGGGCTGGTGACCAACCCATAAAAGTGCTTGAAAGAAAGAAAGAAAGAAAAAGGAAAAAGGAAGAAAGAAGAGGGTGCAGATGCTTGAAGATCTGAATTCAAGATGATTTCTTGGACCTTTATGAAGAGTGTAAAATTCAATCTGGCCTCTCTGCTTAAAAATGATTAATTTTTATAGCTGGACATATATTACACATTGCAGTTCTTCAGTAGTTTTTTAAAGAACACTGACTGGTTATCTCTTACTTTCACACAAAAGTCATTAATGTTGTAGCAAGCCTGACTGACTTCCTTGTCTTCAGTTTTCTTTATCTCTGGTTCGTTTTGCTCATCAGAGATCACTGATGAAAGCCTGAAGCTGAAGGATCGGCTCTGCTTTTTCTTCACCCCTGTGCCTACATGAATCAGTTTTGCTGTACATTAGTCATTTTGTTCTTCTCTTGGACATACAATAAAAAGCTACAAATAGAAAGGAGTTTTTTCTTACCCAAATATAGCTTGAATTCATGGACAAAGCAATGTTTTTTGGGTCTTGTCAAAACAATCTGGCCACTCCAAAATGGCGACAGAAGCTTTTTATGACTAGCCCCACCACTTACTTTCATCTGAAGGCACGATAGAAGGTTAGATAAAAGCACCCAAGCCTCCCAAAAATACAAGCCTATAGAACAAAGTGGACAAGAGCAAGAGACATCTAAAGTACTGAATTTATTCCAAAAAAAGTGTTTTTGGCATTATTTTTGGCTGAGATCAAAGCTGTTGTGATTTGTGAAGTGGCGATGTCTACTTCACTAAAGCCAGTGATTGTCCCTGTTCTCATCCACAGACGTAGCCTCGCCCATGCTGAAAGCATCTGCAACAACGGTAAAATCCAACACTACTTCCCCCGGACCCTCCCAAACATCTACCTTCAACAGCGTCAAAAGAGCAAAAGAAGCATTGTTGTGAAAAGGGCTCGAGGAGAGTGGTGAATAGCATAATTCACAATATGGTACGGACAATGCCTTTAGATGCCAGGCAGACATCCTGGTGAGGGGCTTAAAGGCATGGTTTTCAAAGTGCACACAGCTGTGCACTTGTTCGCTTATAGTTAAAAAGAAAGCCTGACAGCACATTGTTTGCCTGCAGGGGTCATCTCAAAGACCAAATCCATTCTAATTGTCACATAAAGGAATAGCAGAGAACATAAGTCTTTTCAAGTTTTTGTTAAATAAATTAAAGAATTGTGCTTATTATTGCCACACCAAGCTTAAAGAAAAGCTTTAGAACAAGTAAATTTGATGTCCCATCTAGATCCATTAGCATAAATTACTGCAAACCTGGCCTGGCATTACAAATAGATTAGGCTGATGATCACATTACAGACATATACGTTTTCCAAATGCCAGCACAACTTATCACACTTGAACAAGCCTTTCCAAACAGAACCATGTGATTCATTACAATCTACAGCTCCTTGAGGATGCTCTTTGTCTTCGAGTGTATGGGTGCTCCTGCGTTAGTACAGGTTGTTATGATAAGAATATAATCACACGTAAATCTATGAGGGTCATCTTTTTTACTAAAATTGTTTTAGAGAGGTGCTAATTCAATTTTACGTTTATTGTGTACTGAGAAGTACAGCAGATTCAGTTTACCCTCACTGAAATAAATGGAGTGGACCATTAGAATCAGCTCTCAGCATAACGGGTATAGTTCAACAGCAGCTCCAACTACATCCTGCAAAATGACCATTAAGTTGAATCAAAGCCTCTCTAAAACAGTTTCACCACAAACTGAGCAATATAACCTTCATGAAGGATTCAATCAGGAATTTACAAATAGACTGCATTTGTTTTAGCTGGGGATGAGAAATACCTCTTAAACTCAACTAGTAACTGTTACTCTTACTGTTCTTTTATTACTAGGATACTTAACTAATGAAGAAAAGTTAAAATTGAATTGAGGAGAAAATGGAATTTACACAAAAGTCAGTCAATTTTATTTACTGAGTGCTTTAAAAACAAAGGTTTGTGCCATAGTGCTTTCCAACAAACATAATCATAACAATCAAAATGATGGCAAACAGTATTTTCACTTACAAACAAGTTTAAGCTGCTATATATAACATTTTAGCACCAGTTTAGGAACAATTTCTCATAACTCTAATGACTATGAGTGTAATTTAAAAACGTGGTCAGATGCCCTTAAAATAATTTGACCAAAACATTTTAAAAAATAATAATTTGACTACACTGCTATGCTCAAGACTCTCACACAGTCATTTAGGTTTTTCTCTATTTCAATGCATTTTTTGTGGATTTCAGGTAAGTCGAGTTAAACATTGTGCCAGGGGCACTTGTAGGAGTATATAATTGTTGCCTGGAGAGTTTGGAAGGAGATATATGTTTTTGGTTTTTTTTGCTTTCCAAAACCAGAATCATATGCTGAAACATAACATTATGCTGTTGATAAAACTGCGTGGACATCCACATTCCAAGTTGAACCTCTCAAAGATCAGCAAGCACAGCTATGTCTGCTTTGCTAACCCTAAAATAAACCCTGTTATGTTGTTATTAGCAGATATTAGCTGGTTAGCTTTAGTTACTGGAAGCTATCCAGGGTGCTGCTTGCAAGCCTAGCCAGCAAAGCTAAAGTATACGGCTGAATTCTTGAGATAGCAGTTAAGGAGTCAACAGTTTGCAAAGTGTGGTAACCAAAATTAAAACCTGACAACAAAGCCTAACTTTACAGTCAACGTTAATGT
Organism: Naso vlamingii; assembly: GCA_029822935.1. Lineage (NCBI taxonomy): Eukaryota > Metazoa > Chordata > Actinopteri > Acanthuriformes > Acanthuridae > Naso > Naso vlamingii. Next base: position 26,492,857 of record JAPQLA010000012.1, on the reverse strand, counting down.
TACAAAGAGACATGTCCCGCCCTTATCCTAAACTGGTCCTTGATAATAATGTACAGGTCTCATATGGTCAAGTGGCTAGGATTTCTGTTTTTCACCCAGAAGGCCTGAGTTCATGATTTGTTACTGGAACAGCTTCATGTCTTTAGGTCTATACTCTTCAAACACGTTTCTTCTTCAATTAGCACGGTTTAAACTAAATACCAAAACTGTGCAGTACATGCAGTACACAGTACTTATCCATCCATCCATCAATCCATCCATCATCAACCACTTATCCAGGGTCAGAGGCAGCAGTTTTAGCAGGGGGCCCAGACTTCCTTTTCCCTGGCCACATCAGCTAGCTCTGACTAGGGGATCTCAAGGCATTCTCAGGCCAGTGTAGAGATATAATCTCTTCACATGGACCTTGATCTGCCCCAGGACCTCTACCCAGCTGGACCTGCTTGGAACACCTCCCCAGAGAGGTAAACAGGAGGCATCCTTACCAGAACCACCTCAAGTGGATCCTTTCAGCGCAAAAGAGCAGCGGCTCCACTATGAGTTCCTCACGGATGACTGAACTTCTCACCCTATCCCTAAGAGAGACGCCAGCCACCCTCCTGAGGAAACCCATTTCAGCTGTTTGTATCCACGATCTCATTCTTTTGGTCATGACCCATCCTTAATGACCATAGGTGAGGGTAGGAACAAAGCCTGTAGATTGAGAGCTTTGCCTTCTGACTCAGCTCTCTTTGTGTCACATCTGTGTGGTAAAGTGAGTGCAAAGCCGCTCCTGCTGCACTGATTCTCCAGCCAATCTCTTGCTCCAAACTCCCCTCACTGGTTAACAAGACCACGAGATACTTGAACTCCTTCACTTGGGGTAAGGACTCATTCCCTACTTGGAGTGGCCAGTCCACCAATTTCCAATTGAGAACCATTGCCTCAGATTTGGAAGAGCTTATCCTCATCCCATCTGCTTCACACTCAGCTGTGAACTGATCCAGTGAGCGCTAGAGGTTGCAGACTGATGGTGTCAACAGGACCACAACATCTGCAAAAAACAACAACGCGACCCTCAGCCCACCGCACTGCAACCCACCCCTCAACAGCTATGCCCTAAAGATCCTGTCCATAAAAATCACAAACAGGATTGCTGACAAGGCACAGCCCTGGCAGAGACCAACCCCATCAACGCCCTCTGCCTTCACTGCCACCTTTCTGACAGTGCACCCGACCCCAGCGGTTCTTCCCGTGGGTGGTGTGCCTGCGGGATGGAGAAGTGGCCACGTAGCTCTGTGGCAAACACAGTTACCTGGCACTCGCTGATGGGCCCTCCTTCTGGGCCTTGCTCCAGATGAGGGCCCCGGGCATCCTCCAGGCAGGGTCAGGGACACAGTACTTATTTGACCACTAAATGGGAATTACACTGTAATTGGTTGTTAAATCTTTAAATATGACACCTTCAAAATGAAAGCTGTTAATTCATAGCTGACAAACTTTACTGAAGAGACTCAAGGTCCATTTAAGATCCATCTAACAATAAACATTTCAATCCATTTATCCCAAAATTCATTGCAGATTAGGACTGCACGATTTTGAAAAAAATATCAAATTTCAAATAATTTTTATTGAACAACATATACTGTGATTATGGTTTGATTAGGGATTTGTACCAAGAGAGATGTTTTCTTAAGTCTGTAGAATATGATGTGTGGGCCAGGACAACTCTGCAGCACCACAATATTTGAATTGAATAGTATTTTGATTTTAATTTCTCTATAAACAAATATTGCACCCACTCCAATTTAAAACCTGCAGTTGGCCATATTGTGATTTCGATTACATTTCAATTAATTGTGCAGCCCTAGCACAGATGTTCAAAGAACAATGTATTGTAGCTCTTCAATGGCTGAGTAATATTTCTCACGATTAATAGAATGTTGTCTCACTTTGGCAATTTGGTGTCCCTCTGACGGAAATCATTGAATGTCAGGAAGTATGTAAAGATTAAATACTTTAAATAAAAAGATGAATGAAAAGCATGTCCAGACAATACACATGCTGCTAAGCCTTTTTCCATATCTCTAATGTAGTTCCTATTTGTTTGCCTTGTTAATCAGTACTGAAGGTAAACACTAAATCCTAAGTCTCTCATGCAACCATAGAGCAGGTCTTCAAGAGTGATATCTAGATGGTGTACTGCAGATAAAAATAAAAGCCAGAGTACACCCATTAGCTATTTACACCTCATTAACTAAGTCAATATACTCACTCCACATTATCACAACAGCTAAGAGGAGTCTAAAGGATTTATTTGCATTTAAATGAGGTGTTCATGTTCCCCTTAAGGCTTTAAAGCCTACTCTGGTGACATCAGGAAATTTTCACCCCCTATATGTTTAGCAAAATATGAGCTTGTCTGACACTGATGAGACACTGCAAGTAACTGAATATAAAACTCCTGCCTAGAACAGGATATGTTTCAAAGCAAGCTCCTTTTTCAAGAGTGTTTTTCTTTAGAGCTGGACCTTCTCGAAATCTGCGGTCAGAAAATGGCATTGCAAAAAAAAAAAAAAAAAGCTCTGAATAAGCTCATCATTGGATTCAAAGCACAGCCCTCTCAGCGCCACCCATGTAAGTGGTCCAGGCTGTAACCTCGACATTGAATATACAGCCTGTTCATCAGTATGAATTATGGGTGTACATCTTTTACATAATCACAGATATAGAATCAATAGACATACTAATCAAGGGCAGAAAGTATTGAGTGGGAGTGCCCACTGCCCATCAGTTATCCTTGCCTCAGGGGGTAGACAGCCACAACCCTTGCAAGAGGTAGCATCATCCATCAAAAGTTTCTGACACGAAGGGGAATGCTGAAGGATTTGGAGTCCCGCCAATTCCAAAGAATAACCTTGAAGGCGCTGTGGAGCATGTAAACTAACAAGTGTTAACCAAGGAGCATCATTTTTCAGAAGAACTGGGTTTAATTGCACAGCATGTTTACTGCGTTTTGAGTTCAGGAAGCAGAGCACTTGCACACAGCTTAGCGAACAGAAATTCAGCTGTGGATTTGTTTTAGCTAGACATTA
>JAPQLA010000012.1:26056682-26067307 GCA_029822935.1 Naso vlamingii | reverse complement strand
CTGACATTGAGCAGAGTTGCTGAGATCAGGGGGTGGGCGGGTGGAGTGCCAGGGGAAAGGGGAGGTGTGGCTGACATGATTTGGTTTTTTGTAAAGCTGCTACTGAGCTGCAACCACTGGTGGTGAATTGATTTTGTATTTAGCTCCTTTAATTATGCAGTAAACATATGTTAAAGCAATAAGCAAATTTGCTCAAGTTCTCACCACCTTGCTCTATGAACTTGCATTGAAAAATGAGAACATGGAATTAGTAAGACAATACACCCACTGTCAGCTGCAGTGTTGAGTGCAGTCAAGTATGTAAAGTACATCGCTGCAATAAATAATTTCTCAGAACGGAATGTGCGTTGTGTTGCGACCTCAGTACAAGTACAAATAATTTTGTAAAACACTAGAATGAAAACACCTTCTGTTCTCTTTTTTTATTTCTTATACCTCTCTCAACTCTCCATTTAACTCCTCTTTTCTGTTTAATTATTACTGTTTTATTTTAAAATGGTGCCTACCTGACCTGCTCAAAGGGATATAATATTCCTTCTATGGCACAATGAAATCTAATGAGAGGTATGTGGCTGGATGAAGTTTTCAACGATCTGCTGCCAACAATCATGCATTGACTGTGAGCAGGTACATTTTCACACGCAGTAAAAGAGAAAATCATATATCTGACAATTTGCTAAAAAAAGAAACGCGACAGCTCTCCTCTGCATCGAACGCAGGCAGGCACGCACAAGTGTTACTACGGTTACGGGGACGCTGTCTGTTGTGATGAAACTTTCTCATGCTTTGCATTAACAGATCATTAGATGAGAAAGAGTATGCCTATGCCAAATCATGTAGTAGTGGACTGATTTCCCTGTTTAGGTTTATTCTCTCAACTTTGGCTATGATGTCTGGAAGATGGCTAGTGTGCTGACCGGTGCTGATTCATACTAATATTTATCATCAACCATGATTATTGATTAATATCACAGAAGACCCACTTGTAAAATAAAACCGACTGATCACATCTTACCCCGAACTGGTTCGAAAAAATTGGCAGATCTGCTAACACACAGCAGGAATCAGTCCAACATAGAAACTGACACCCAAAATAACAAAATAATGTCATTCATTGTGGCTAACGCAGGCAATCAATTCAAGTGTTACACGGAAAAAGACTTGACTGACTTACTTTTCCATTATCAAAACATTGTCTCTTTCAAGTGTCTGCACAGGAAAATTCTTTGATTTGCCTCAGTGCTAAGGATGCTTCGTTTCAGGATGACTGTCCAAATTGTTAATTTTTAAGCTTTTTTTAAGCTCTCATTAAAGAGCAGTTCACATAAAACACACGGAGGCCTCCCCCTGCTTTTTAAATGGCTGGAAGCTCTTAAAAATTCTAACTTCTGTTTTTGCTTCATCATCATGACACCATCACCCTCAATGTTATGTACCTCAGCAAGAGATAACAAACACATTTTCAGGTCCAATAGTGAAAAGAGAATAGAAGCCCTTTCTCCTTTGATACTAATTAGGAAAATAGATCACATATAATAGCACTGTTATGCTCTTTACTCTGCAAAATGGAGAACCAATGAAAATGGGTCTACAACCCACTGTGGGTCGCACCATCTTTGGGTAAGACTGCTTCCCATTGATGGCTGTGTGTGTGCAATGTGCTCAGAACTGTGCAGGTTCAACACTGACTGAGTTAGAGAAAACATAGACATATCACAGACAGAATAAAAGTACACGATGCAGCCCATAATGCTGCTTTATGAAGGTCTTCAGCCATCACCCTTTCCTTTTAACCGTGTCTGTGCGTGTGTGTATGTGTATAGTAGGAAGGCTCATCTATGCCCAGTACTAGTCCAGATGATTTAAGAATGTGCAAGCGTAACATTACTCATTCTCAGATTTACCAATCCAAGGGAGAACAACGGTCGTATAGCATGAGAAGACAAGGGAGCAGAAATCACAGTTCTTTTAAGCACATCAGAAATCTGAGCAATAACAGTTTGATTTGCAGGCAACAATAATTCACAAGGCTCTTGCTTCGACTGCTTTTCTTCTACGCTTAGTCAGACTTTGATCATTGAGACTGACAGATGCTACCATGGGAACTTTTTGTTCGTCTTTTGCAGCCCTGTCCCAGAAATAAGCTGGAGGAGAACCAGCGGCATCCCTTTCCCCAGCAAAGTCAAAATGAAGAATTCAAACGCCGTCCTTGAAATCCCTAATTTCCAGCAGGAAGACGCCGGGACGTACGAATGTATGGCTGAGAATCGGCGGGGCAAAAATGCTGCACGGGGTCGTATTTCGTTCCTTGGTTAGTGAACCATTTCAAATTGAATGACAGTGAAGGCAAGGAGACGCAGGAATGACTGTTTGTCTGTAACAGATATCCACATTTGTACAGGAAGCATGCATGTGACCATCTGCTTTAATCTCATTTGTTTGACAGAAAACCTATTTGTCTGTAATATGTCGGGCATAACGTTACCATGGAGCAACAGGACAGGCTATGAATCCAGGCTTGAAAGTGAATATTATAATAGAGGCTCCAAATCAAATTCTTTTCCAGTCAGTATTCAAATCTGTTTACCGATCTGTATTCCTCATTCTGCTGCTAATCCACTTGTTGAGTTGAAAATTTGATAATTTAATGCAAGACTGCTTTGGCTTTATGATTTCTGATACCATTCTTTGCTAATCCACTGCTTCTATATTAAAACACATTCTAAATGGTAATCCTCTCATTTATTCTTAGCTAAACCTCACTGGCTCCAGACAATGACGGACACAGCTCTGTCCATCGAGGAAAGCCTCTTCTGGGAGTGTAAGGCCAATGGAAAGCCGAAACCATCCTACAGCTGGCTAAAGAACGGGAACCCAGTGATGGCAGAGGTATGGAGATCTGTTAGATTTCTCACTGTAATACACATGGGTGACAAATTGAAAGAAGACTTTGAATAAATCTGTAGAGAAACACAATAAATCAAGATGGTTGTCATATAATTCAGTTGAACACTAATGGCACAAAATTAGGAAATGTCTTTTTTGAAGAACGGTGTTCACCCCTTCAGAGGAGTTACACACACTTGAAAATCTATGTTAAGGAGCATTGAAGCTGCTCTGAGGCTTACTGAAACTCTGAGCTAAAGCTCAACTCGTTGCAAAGTGAGTGAGGAATCCTGCAATCATTTACAGGGTCGTCTAAAGCATGTTCTTGATTTGATGAAGTAACACAGCAAGTTACAACTGCAAATTAGTTGCACTGAATGGAAACGTACAGAGACAGATTCACTGTACTTATCCTGTTCCTGAAGCAAGTTCTGCATCAAAAGTGGCTTTTGATGGTTAGAATGAAGCTATGTTCAATGAACTACTGTTCTTCATTGACTTCACCTTTCGAGGATCTGCCATTTCGTGCATTTTTAAAAATTCTTTGGTAGAAACGTGTTGCAGAGCTCATGTTACAAGTTCAGTGTATTTCACTCTGGATTTAATGTGGCAAGATGCGTCACTAATAGGTTCCATTTTACTAACACGGTCTTTGATTAAGGTAGCACTGTAAGAAACCACTCCCCCTGCAGCCCTGACTAGATCATTGGGTTCAAAATCACTTTAAGTCATCATCTAAGCTATTATCATATTTTTTCCAACTGTACAACCACAGAAAATAAATTACTTTTTAAAATATGCTGCTGATGCTATTGCCATTGTATTGTTTCTTTTCCATGGATCTAAGACGGAGATCAGCAGCTTTTTACCACCGTCCTTTTCTCTGTTCCCCCATTTAAAGCTGAACATACGTAGAAGCCACAAGGCTTTTTAGGCGTTGATATTTTCTCCATCTCCTCTCCTGCTGTCCTTGTTCCTTCATGGTGCACCAGTAATTGCTGCTGTGCTTGTGGACATAATAGACTGGCCTTGCAATGGATATGCAGAACTGTTTCTCTTTTCTCTGCAGGGCCGAGTACAAATCGAAAACGGGGCTCTTTCTATAGCTGCATTAAACCTGTCAGATTCCGGGATGTATCAGTGTGTGGCTGAAAACAAACATGGCATTATTTATTCCAGTGCCCAACTAATGGTGTTAGGTAAGATTGCATTCCACCCTCAGCTTTTATCCTGCTTATCTGTCTGTGCGTTTGATCATCTCCGAAGACAAAAGCCAGCAGGCTGCTATAGCTCCCCTCAGCAATCAGTCTGCAGACTCATTTGATGTCACTGTGGGCTCTGCCTGCAAATATATGAATCTGATGGAGTGTCTCATTTTACTTTCCCTCGTTTCATCATATTGATTTGGATACTACAGACGCATTGCGTTGTGCCATTATGCATGCTTTTTTTCATGTAGATTAGGTATTGATTTATTTGCAAAGCTTTGATGACTTCCATCTGACTAGCTTGAGGAGAGATTAGATTCTGCCTCCATACATGTCATGACACTTGGGGGTCAAAATAATAGCAAAGAAAATGTGATAATGAGTGTGGGCAAAGTTGAAACCTGTACGGGTTGAAAGCTAGGTAAAGGTAGACTCTGTGTGTAGTTGAAGACTGGGCTGGCAGGTGGGCCCATAGCCCTGAGCCCTATAGGCATTTCTGCTGAGTTCGTATTGATATTTTGAGCTGCTATCACTGCTGGAACTGAAGGAGAGTTGATGTGAATACGGCATGATATGATCTACAAAGGTTCAGGTTGCCTTTATTTTTTAATCTCATGCCTTTCTCTGTCCCACCCTCACCCAACAAACAGCTTCACCACCCACTTTCTCCAAAAATCCATTAAAGGCCTTGCTAAAAGCTCGCGCAGGCAGCGAAGTCACTCTTGAATGCAAGCCTCAGGCCTCGCCCCCAGCAATTAGCCTGTGGAAGAAAGGGAATGAGATCCTGCAGAGAACTGAAAGGTAGGATAAAAGTCCAAGTGCACATTCCTAGCAGCTTTTATTCATATTCACTGTGAGCCGACTTGTTTGAATAGTGTATTTGGCATTTGTGCATGTGCATAGAGGGAAAGGCTAATGAGGAGAGTGAGAGCAGGGCACCCACCAGGAAAATTGCACACGGATAATAATACTGCGTTCAACCTCATGTGCAAATAGCTTGGCTTGAGGGATGAAGATGCTTACTGGTCGTATCAACCCTGCATGCATGAAATATTTAAGAAGATAAAAGATTAGTAAATGTAGTTGCTGCTGAAGACAAAGTCTGTCTGCCTTTTTCGTACAAGATGGAATTCAAAAGTCAAACTGAAGCTGTTGCATCTGTGATTAAAAGTAAAAAAAAAAAAAAAAAAAGGAAATAGAGGTCATAAATATTTTGAGCTTGTGAAATGATGTTTACAAGATATAATCAAAGCCTGCAGTGATATGTTAGCTTTTGTGTGTGTGTCACATAATTGTATTCAAGTGGGTGTTAATTTTGGCAGCTATTTTTAATGAAGTCTTAGTCTTGGGAAGAAAATGCTTATTAATTTTAGTCACATTTTAGTCACTCTTATCCTTTGTAGTTTTAGTCTGATTTAGTCAACAAAAACTGAAAGTGAGTTTAGTCCCATTTTAGTCGTCCAAGAGTGGTGACATTTTAGTCAACTTTTAGTCAAAACATTCTCTCTTTAATTCAATTAGACTAATGCAGACATTAAAAATTGAAATTGACATGACTGTATCATGTGCTACAATTTGTAAAGCATCATTACACTCTCTGAACACTTCCTTGTGTAAAATCGTGATTCCTTACCTTTGTTGGATATATCTGGTAAACATCAAACATCTATTTTTGCCTGTCGACGTCTCGTTTTCGTAATGAAAATGTGTATTTTCTGGCACAGTTTTTGTTTACAAAATTAACACTGATTCGAGTATCTGATTGTGTGATTTTATAAAAACAAAATTTTCCCACATATTTAAGTTTGCAAATGTGTAATTATGTTTGCAGCCAAAGACAGACCTTGTGCATGTGCATTCTTTCGTCATTCATTTTAACTATAGAAAGATTTTATGAATGTGTAATTACAACTCAAGCAGAAATATTTTGACGGACTCACACATTTCATATCCGTGTGTGCCACACTGAAGTTACAAGCATGAAATCTGAGCCTGATTGTACACCAGCTATCCAGCCAATCAGCACACTGACCACTGACAATTTAATCAAAAAAAGTCAAACTGTCCACTCTTGATGATGAAAGCATCTATGGCATTCGTGAGCGGCAGGTTCAGCACCGTGTGCCTGGAGCCAAGCGCGGCAAGAGGCCACCATGTTTCTCTCTTTACTGGGTTGTAGTCCAGCTGTGTTCACCACACTCCCCTGCTGCTCTAAGCTTCTACTCCGTGCCGACTCAGCTAATTGGAACACTAGCTGTACAGCTAAATGAGCTAAATAGGATAAGCTTATAGTTGCTACAGTTAGCAGAACATATCAGTTACTTTAGCAACAAGTGAATCTGTGTGGCCAACAGAGAACTCCATAAATCCCAGTTGAGGCAAAGTAGCTTCTTCATAATATGATTCAGTGTCACCAAAATCAGTGAATGTGTTTTTGTACATATTAAAAAGTTGTGGAGTGAGGCCCAGCCTCCTGAAACACTCAGCTCCAGCGGCGCCCTTCATTTTTCCAACCTTGGATGTGATAAATAGTAAATTCTTCAAATTTCTATTTTTTTCCAAACTTTGCACTGTCAAGGCTTTTTTCACGCAAAAATACATCTTTGACTTCTTTTGATTGGATTGCTTTTTAAAAGACGACATGCTAACTGACTATTCAGCTGAGACTTATTTATTGTTTTATTTTATTTAACATCCTTAATCCCCGATATCAGGGAAATTCTATACTGCTGCCCCTTCTACAGTGCACATTCTTTACATATTTTTGATGATGGGGGAAACTAGAGTACTTGGAGGAAACCCACGCAGACACGGAGAGAACATGCAAACTCCACACAGAAAGGCCCGAACTGGGAACCTGGTCCTCTTGGACTTTCTTGCTCTGAGGGGAGAGTGCTAACCACTACGCCACCATGCCCCAGGCTCAAAAGCAGGTTAAAATTCATGTGACTTCTGTGTCGCACATCAGATAGGAAATGTTTGTGTCTCATAGACTTTGTGAAACCTCACCATTCGAAATATTTCTGCACAAATTAAAATTAGGCATCACAAAATATTTCTGCAGCTACTAAAAAAAAGATACACATGCGAATGATATCTGGGTGCACAAAACTTTTCACACATCAGTCACTAAACTTTATTAAATATTCACAAACAGGTTTTTTTTGTGTGTGCAACTGCAGGCTGCAGTTAATATATTTGTGAACAAAATTTCACAAGCTTAAAATAAAAATTACCTTGATTTACTTTCAGGAGTGTTCTGCTTTATCATGGCAAACAATAAGAGTTGGTTCAAAGCTGTAAAGAAAAAAACCTTGCAGCTGATTTTAAAGCAGAGTCATCTCGCTCAACTGAAAACTCCACACACAGACATGACGCAGACAATGAGCACACTTCAAGCACCACTTTAAGTGGCATAAAGGGTGCTTACTTTAGTTTGTTGTCCTTCTGTGTCTGATTTCTTGTTAAATAAACCAGACGAAGAATCTGAGCGACTGAAAAGATTCCAAACAATATTAAAGACCCAATTAAAAGGTGTAGAAATCCAAAAGCAAATTAGAGGCAAGAAAAACACACATTTTAGCAATGATTCCGCTGACTTTTCATCATCCCAATTGGAGGGAGAAGAAAAGCTTAGCCGGTGACTAAACCCTGCTGCGAGACAGCACACGCATATTCTTAGTACACACACACACACACACACACACACTCACGCACATGCACGCTCACACACATACACACACACAGGCAGGACAAACTGGAAAACAACTTAAGCATCCCAGTTTACTGAAGAAATGCTTAACTTTGTGATGTTTGAATCACTCCCATGCTGCTCATTCAAAAAGGAGGCCTGAAAGAAAACAATAAGAGCATCAAGCATCTTGTCAAAACAGCAGTGAGGCTCCTTAGTTGGCTCCAGATGGGGAGCTGCAAATATAGCTGCAGGAAATTGGTAAAATTCCCAGGCTGACTGACATTTAGCGCACTGTATGTGAAGCCCACATACAGTAGCCCTTCAAGGTGTGCAGCACTGGGTGTATGCAGACACTGAATGGGAAATGTTCACTCATATGTGCAGTTATACTGTAAATTGCAACGCATTTTGTCAGTAAACACCACAACAAAAACTTACTTACTCAGTTATCTCTCTTGGTGTCCACTCCACAAATTTGCAGAATGCATTGTCACCAGTTTTTGTGGGACTATTTCTTTGGCACAAAGTAGCTCCATAAACAACTACTCACATGGAGGTCTGCGCTCTATCCATTATTTCCTGAGACATACTTTGAAGATTTTTTCCAGGTGTTTTTTCATATTTTTGAGCAACAAAACCCAAATTATTTTCTCTCTCATTGTGTTTGAGATGGAGCCAGAACTCTCAAAGGCAGATATTTTAGTCCAAAACCTGGCAAATAAAAAAAAAATACCACATGGGTAAGTGTGAAAATATGTTGGTCATTGTTTATTTTAAAGAAAGACTAAAACAATTTTGAGAGAAAAGATAAATTCTCGCTTCTTCGAAATTAAAAGTGTAAAAATGCTCCCTTGGTCCATTTAGTTCACTCAGGTGTTTTATTGCCACAGCCCTATGCCACACGCTTCTGTGATATGGCTGCACAAGCAGCGTGCGTGCCTCACTGAACTGCTGCAGTTCACACATCTTCGGTGTTCACACAGAGAGCATCTCTCTTGCCAGGCTGCACTGCCAAAATTATCTTTCTACATTGCGTTTGCCTTTGATAATGGCCTTTAATATTGATGACAAGGGGATTTTTACCCTTATTCATGAGAGAGATAGAGAGAGAGAGAGAGAGAGAGAGAGAGAGAGAGAGAGATCGAGTTCACTGGGAAAATGATATGTTTTTTTTTTTATTTCCATGACATATTCTACAGATATAGTTTAAAACTTTAGCAATAAGTGTGAATTGTTAATATGATGACTCAACCTTTGCAGTGTTTCACTGGGAATCACATGTGTCACACAGACAAAAAAGGCAAGACTCTGGATGAGGCACTGCTTCAGCCACTCGTTAGCTACGTTTGATTCACTGTGTGACCGCTCTAATCTGTTAACATGGGCGCTAAAGAGGAAAGCAAGATATTCTGTGAACATGCACTGCTCATTTAAGTGTGTTCCAGGTGTTGCTTTGTCTGGTATGACTAGTAGCTTATGGTGGTGGGCCACCTTGTCTGATGCTAATGCACCTCCAGCAAATTAATTTTTCTTGGCTTCAGTGGGGAGCTGTAAAGTTCCTTTAGGCTCAGAGTGCCTTAGGGGCTTCTCCATTTTGACAAAAATACAATCTTATGGAATTGCAATACACTTACTACATGAAGACTGAAATAAACTGTCACATTTAAAGATATTGAGCACAAAATGGGTGTAGTTAACATAATGAACACCTGCAGATGCAATTCAACACTTCAGTCCATCTGTGCACTTTCCACCTTCGTATGAAAGCTGTTCTGCTTTCCTTCAGGATTACTTTGCTCCCCAATGGGACATTAAAGATTGCCAATGTTACCAGGCGGGATGCAGCGATCTACACGTGTGTCGCTAAGAATCAATTTGGGACGGCAAGCACAACTGGGAGGCTGCTCATCACAGGTGAGTCCTGCTTCTCTGCGTCAACAACCGACGACTTTTTCACTCCTGTGCCTGTTAAGCTTTCCATTCAAGCACCGCAAGTTTGCCATTTACCATGATAACAGCGCCAGATTTTCCCCTCAAAATTTCTGGTGACTTTTGAAACAGTGCGTTCCTCATAAGCACACAAGCAGCAACTGGCAGTTATCAACACTGAGAGCTGAAAAGACAACTCTTGTTAGCAGACTGAACCAGCTGTAGCTAACCTGCTAACTAACATTAGATATGTTAAATATGGTAATTTGGTTGAAAACTTTCTCTGCTGATGTCTCAGTGTTTCCTGCTGACACAAAATATGTTTATGTGCTTTTTTGCTGAGAGTTTAATGAGAAGAACGATACCACTCTCACGTCAGTAAACACAAAATATGAAGCGACTGCCAGCAGTCCTGTTGCTAACCCAGGTTAACAAAAAGACTGGCAACAGAGAATCAGCTAGTCCGGTACTGATCTTCTCATCTAACTCTTGACGTGAAATGAAAGAAGGCCATTTCTAAAATTCCCCTGAGCTTTTTTTTAAAATATGCATTTGAGGGCTACGCACGATATCATGCTAATTCAGTGCTCTAATTATGCAAATGCAATTGAGGCCAAAGTTTAAAGCTCTGTGTTAAACCAGCAACTTCACACTCAAGGGATACTTCCTTTTTTATGTTGGGTTGTATGAGGCACCTTGGCCTAGTCGGTCTTACGTGCAGAAGATAACTGTCAGCTCGCTCTCAGTAGCTCTCGGTCTCAAACAGTTTTCTCTGGGACTACATTCTCTCAACCGCACAATGTCCGTATTCTCACGCACAACTGCAGCCATACCTACAATAGTCCCAAAGAAATCGGTTGTTTGACAGCAATGGAAAGCGCTACATGTAAAGGGACATGTGTACTTGA
>JAPQLA010000012.1:25946154-25956426 GCA_029822935.1 Naso vlamingii | reverse complement strand
CTATCTTAGCCTCAGGATGCCAGGAGCCTTATCCTGCAAGAAAACCACTGTGGCATTGTATTCCCTGTTTTCAAACTGGCCTCCGTTAATCTCAACTCAGACACAGTCAGCTAACTGGAGGGACCAGACTACAGGACCTCAGATGAGCTGGGGGGTGACTGGTTATTGTAAAGGTCAATCCTCCTGACCCTACCTTCCCTTTTTACAGGAAATACGGACGTAGGTGAAAGCAAATAGCACTCTGCATTCCATTTCATGCATGGGAACTTTAAAAGTTTATGAATTGACGTTCAAAAACAGTTTGACCAAAAAAGTTCTTAAGCTAAAGTCTGTTCATAAGGTTTTGCCAAGCTTTCCCTTTTATGTCATGGCCGTCCTTTGCGAGCAAAAAACCTTGCAAGTGTAATTAGCAAAACTGATTTCAAACAATTTGGATACTGCTTATGGGGGCTGCTGTACCACGAGACAAATTTCCGTTCACAAAACAGACAATAAAGTCACATCGTATCATATCGCATCGTATCTTGCATTGTTTACATCCATGTTTACTTTTTAGCAGTCTAGCAGCCACCAACTGCAACTGGTGTCATATGAAACTATAGGCAGAAATGTGAATGTGAATGCACAATGCAAACAAAATGTTAAAACATTGTTTCATTGTACACTAGTCTTAAAGTCCTTAAAGAACACAGTACATATTTAAAGAGCCTGAAATCAGAGGATGCAAGCACTATTAACTATGAATTAAAGTAAATACTCGCAGTGTGCCCAGCTGTGATCTAACATGAATTTCATTTAAATCAAATGTAAAAGAGGAATTTTCCTTAACATAAACCTCCACAGGAACTTTTTACATAAATATTAAAAAGATGAATTTCATTCACTTCACCTCAGTTTCGAAAGCAATTGGAATTTAACATGGAGAGAAATCATTTATTTCCCAGAATAAAAAGAACTGATGTCTGATCAAAGGCTACCACCTCTAAAAATATGTCCTATAAAGACATGACAACTTCAAGTCCACCCTTTGCACTGTTAGCAATAGATGTTCTATTTTAGTTTTGTCAAATCACCAAAAGAAGCACTTTTGGAGAAGGCATTAGAGAACATCTGCTAAAGATTACTCCTTCAGGGTGCCGATCATGAGTGGCGTTCTTCAAATCAAAGCAATGATCAAAAGCAAACACATAAGTCCTTTGTCTATTTTTAACAAAGATGGTTCACTGTACGTTTTGTTGGTCCCAATTTAACATATTTACACTCTCAGACATTTTCAGCTTTTTTCTCTGATTTTTTTTCCTGCAATCCAATCCCGAGGACATTATAACCGTATTGCATCTGTGCTTCATGTCTAAAATGCTTTACAAAC
Organism: Naso vlamingii; assembly: GCA_029822935.1. Taxonomy (NCBI): domain Eukaryota; kingdom Metazoa; phylum Chordata; class Actinopteri; order Acanthuriformes; family Acanthuridae; genus Naso; species Naso vlamingii. The sequence goes on along the minus strand of JAPQLA010000012.1, from coordinate 25,955,057 downwards.
ATGCACACTTGACCTCTAGTGCACATTAACATGCCAATACATTAACTTGCAAGCTTTACAAACACTTAATGACTATATGGCTATAGCATAACACATTCAGATTGTGGATGATGTGATATTTTCCTACTTATTATCATTATAAGTGTACATTGGGCTGTATGGCCTATGCCAGTTACAGTGTTGTTGTCAGCCACCGCAACAACTACACTCTCTCTTGCTCTCAAGCCACATCTGTTTCTCATCTGCATCGCTTCCTCTTTCCTGACACAGGAGATTGTTGGCGTTTATGATGTAAGCTGCATACTGTTTGTGTTATAGATTTGGGAGGGGACTAGATGGGAAAGGTTTCTGCAAGAAAAATTGGGCCTTTTACTACAATGGATCTTAATGTGTTAAGTCCAACAGTTTCTTCCAGACTTAAATATCTCTAAAACAGTGAGGACATTCACAAGTCCCAGAGGATAAACCCTTTTGCTCTGGTGACCCCCTGTCATTTATAGTATTAATCTATCACTTTATCAGCATTTAAATTTATCCTAAACCTGAAATTATCATTCCCATCAGCCAATGCTCTACTTTGTGTTTAACACTGATTAACGAGTGTTAGTGTGCTGAATCACTAAAAACTGGTGAATGTGGTAGACATTATAACTACAAGACATTAGCCTGTTAGTGCTGTCCTTGTCAATATTTTAGGGTTTAGCTCAAAGCATTATTGTGCCTAAGAAGCCTCATAGGGGCACTAGTGTGACTGTAGACTATTGTTCTTTTGACATGTGATTTAGTTAAACAAACAGCTTTTCTGCTAACATGCTTTAAGTAGCCAACATGAACATGCCTGCAAAATATCCTTGTTGGTATTTATCATCAAATTCTCTATTAAATTTAGAACTACAAGTGAAGAAAAGCTTCACCTTCAGAAAATGCATAACACAGAAAATGAATTAGTTAGAACTGGGAGATATTTGATCCTTTCCTGAATATTTAAATAAGAAAATAAGAGGATGTGAAGCAGAGGAATGAAAACTATTCTACTTTTTCTTAACAACAAATAATAGACTGATTAATTTTTTATGCGTCAAGACTTTCTCTTCATCATGCATTAGAAACAGAAGAAAGCATAACATGTACGTTGCATATTTGACCTTGAAAACCTTTGATTTCAGAACAAGAACCTCTTGAGAACAGTTGTTCCTTGATGAAGGTGATAAGAGATTTGTGGAGAGAGTGGTATAGCTAATTAACAAGAACATAAACACATCCAGTACTGTAACTGTTCGCTGCAAGATCACAGCAAGAAAGTGAAATTGGGTTTTAAGTCAAAATTCAAACAAATTCACTGTCAGTCACCTAGTTTTTTTATGAGTTGGGCAGCTCCAGGTTTTGTCTCACAGATAACAGCCTTTGTTTCAAATTTTGGAGACTTGTTCATTTTTAAAATATTAATTGAAAAAAAGAAGAATCATCAGGAAGCAATGGAAAAGCTACTGCAAACATGAGTTCAGCTTCAGAATGGATTGCTTCGAGCACAGTATGTGACATAGAACAAATGCATGGATTATACATGCAAATGTTAAATTGACACTACATTATAAAGTAATCAGCAGGAAACACATTTCTGCAGTTATTCATAACTATAGCCTTGTCATGAATGTGCATAATGTGCAAAAAACAATCTGTGTTGCACACAGGGAAGTCGACAGCAAGCCCTTCTGTTGTAAATCTGAATCTCCTCTTACATTTTACATTTTTTGACAGGGCAAAATAGGGCAACGACATTGAACATTATTCATCATTCATATCAATGGCACTTCTCCAGAGCAGAAACGTCTCATTAGACAGGTCAGGACCTGACTGATGGCTTCTTGTTTCCCAGATCTTTCTTACCTGACAAGCAGCTTTCAGGCTGCAGGAGCAGACGTGCCTCAATTGTCCCGCATGAGTCTCTACATCTGTGTGTGGATAGCGTACAGCCAGCAAACAGATAAGCCATTTGATTTTCTGGCCTTGGAACAAGTGAGTGTTGATGTTTCTCAAAAACCCTGCTGTGATAAAGGCATGCGATAATAAGAAGCAGCCACATAAAAAAAACTGCAATAGATAACCTGCCATTTTTTCCCGAGCTTTATGTTTAATATGACATCCTGAGGGTTAGATTTTACATAACCCAGTGAACTGATTCAGATCAGGAGGGGAAATTAGCTTTTGACATAAAGGCTTGTCTCAAGGATATGTTAATAGCACCCCAAGCTCAAGGATATAAATATGTATCTCCTTCTATTCGGGTGCTAATGTGAGGCCGCTTGACTACCTCAGGGGTCACAATTTTCTGGTGGAAAAAAGTTTCCATTATAAATGATCTTTATAAGATTTAGAAACTGAAAATGAATTGGATCATAACTTGACAAAATGCGAGCTGTTACTTTGTTGCTGTTAGCAGTAGTGCTTTGTGCCAATTGCCACTGTTAATTTTATTTACCTTTATTTAACCAAATAAGTCAGTTGAGAACCAATTCTCACTTACAATAACACCATTGTCACAACTCAAGTATGAAAGGGGTGGAAATTTAGCGAAAAATGGAAAGTGAGGAGAAAGTCCTGTCACACAGTAGCCTGGCTTCACCTTTATTTAATTCATGAGTTTTTACAAGGCTAAGAGATAGGCTTGTCATGGACACGGAACTGAACCCACATTACCAATCAAATACAGGATGGGACAAAAATAGCATCAGCTACTCTACTAACAGTGACGATCAAATGCTGATATTTAACAGCAATTATACGTCAACATTAAAACATTTTGCAAATTAGCACTGAAGTCAACAAGTCATGCAAATTGAAAGTTTAAATATGTTTTTATGCATGACCTCGAGACGTGACCTTTAACCTGATAACATCAGCAGGAGTAATCATGTCAAGGTAAGAAATAACAGTTGGAAAATTATGCATTTCATGATGTCGCAGTGCTATGCTTGGGTTAGTTTTAGGGAAAATTGGCAAAGTGAGGTTCAGAGAAAGACCATGGTTTTTGTTTAAACAAACAAACAAACAAACAAACAAACAAAAAGTGGGGTCCACTTTGTAAAAGTTAGAGAAATGTTGTTTGGGTCCTCTTTGTCACAATAAGCAAACAAGTGGTTAAGCTTACGCAACAATCTTGGTCATTCCCCAAGTGAAACTAGATAACTTTTTTGGCTTAACTTTGTCATTATGATGTATAACCTGATTGAACAGTGTCATAGTGGTTGAAAAGTGGCACCATTCACTGCCAAACTGGTCTCCAACAAGCCCTGTTTTTATCATGAAATTTTCTTTGCCATCGGGACAAGGGTTTTACATAAAAATGAAAAATCAGTAACGCTCTCTACACTCTCTGTCCTAATTCGCCAGTCTACGCTGTGCTTCTTAGCGACAGGTGACGTTGGTATGAGCTGATTAGCTCACCATGCTCTGCCTTGCATCTGCCAACAGCAGAGTGTCTGCGAGTCACTTCGTGAGTTGGCTTGAGCTCAAGCTTAGATGGCCCAGTTTACTCCGCTGCAACTTTCCCTGCAACTGTTTCATCTCAGTTCAAACTGGACTTAAAAAAAGAGAGCGACAATAAACGAAATAAAGCCGGAGCCAGTGCAAACGGCTGCAGTGGATTTGCTTCCCAACAAGTCTCATGCTACAGCTAATGTTAGCTTGCTAGCTTGTTTGCAGAAGTTATCTATTGCAACTTTTAAAAAACAGCTTTGGTGAGTGTCTGTTGAAAATGGGGAACAAAACAACAAGTCCTATGTGTAGTAGCACATTAGTAGCGCAATAGATAAAAAGTCACTGCACATCCAAGGCAGCTTGTTTTATCCCCAGGAGACAGTAAATGTCTCTTCCAAGTTTCATAGCCATCCTTGTGGTGGAGTTTGAGATATTTCAATCTGGACCGAAGCAGTTAACTGAAAAACCACAGCCATCCCTTGGGCCATGATAACATGTGAAAAATGACTCCTCATGAGTGTAACAGAGTGTATGGTATGGTATCCAAAAAACTTCTACAGCCAATGGATCAAAACACAGTGAAGACAAAGTCAGACAAGAGATCTACACACTGTACTAACAGCTCCCAGCAAATTTAATATAGCAGAACAAAGTCTCATTGTAACAGAGATCTTTGTCAGGCATTGCGTAATAACTATGTTTAAATATCAAACCTTGGCCTAAGGACGTACATTAAAATATAGGAAATACTGTTTGAGATTGCTTTATTCACATATTGAATGTATTTTTTTTATTATTTAGTCCATACAGGATTTATGCACATTTTTTCTTTGTTCTCCTTTTCACTGATCCCAAAATTTTCCCCCAGCAACTTGCACCTGTGCATTTGTTTGATTTTCTTGCATACTTTATGTTTAGTTATCCACTTTGAAGCTGCTATTTCACGGTACAATAAAAACATTTTTAATTACCCTTTGTCATTATGTTCCCATCCATCATTTCCAACCTGGTAACAGGCTTGTGTTCCTCTACTCTGTTGTTTGCCTGAGGTTCCCTGGCAGTTACCCTCAGCATGGCTAAGTGAGAAAAGGTTTGAAATCAGCTTTGAGCAATGCTCTGTTTGAACATCGCTTGTACATCATCTAAACCGAGCAGCATGCAAGCCAACAGGTCAGAAATTCAGGGAGGAAAACAAACAGGGAGGCCTTAGATGTGACTTTCATACACTGTAAGAGCGCAGCACGAGCTGAAGAATGCTCTCCCCAGAGCAGAGATCCCATTTCCATATAATCTGGGCTCGTTGGCGGGGGTCCTGCAGCTCTTGACCAGACTTTCTCGGGACAACAGAGAGCTTTACTGACCCATCCGTCAGTACTGTTTACATTCCATCTTATAAACTCTCAGCTTACTCAAACTGCCCCACTCTCCTTTGAATTCCTTGTGATGATGGCACCCAACCCCAGCCCCCACCCCAGGTCTTTGTTTATGTATTCCATAGTTGTTCCAGATGTTGGAAATGATTGAGAGTCAGTGTTCTGAGAAATCGCTTGCAGCTCAGTTATGTGCGGAGCTTTCATCAATGACACAGATCATTACAGTTTCAGTTTGCTACTGTGTCGGCGACGCGAGTGGATGCTGTCAACTAAAAAAGCCAAAAACAGTAAACTAGATAATGATGATGGATTAGGAGACATCACACTGATTCTTCCCTGCTGTCAACGAATTTCAGAGCCGTAATGGTATTCAACATTGAGAGAAGTTGAATGTGACTTGCTGGGGTAATTCTTCAAAGCTGTAACAGCTCATTTTGACCACATCAGAACAGTCAAGAGATGATCTAAAGGTTATGCTTTGCCCTTGGTCTTGTGTCCTTAATGCGGATAATTAAGACCAAAAAGATGACTGTGTTACTCAAAGGCATAGACAGCGTAGATCTATTCTCCTGTTACCTCAGACACCGACAGAAACTCAACATAGATCAACTCAAGTGTGACAAGGGGTGGAAATTTAGGGAAAAATGGAAAGTGAGGAGAAAGTCTTTTCACAAAGCAGCCTGGCTTCACCTTAATTCAATTTATGAGTTTTTACAAGGCCAGGAGACCGGCTTATGGCTTGTCACGGACACGGAATTGAACCCACATTACCAATCAAACACAGGACGGGACAATTTTTCAACTTGTTTCAGTTGCAGTCGGACCCGTCACAATGGCACAGAGGCACTCTGATATACACAATACCTCTGCTGAGACTCCATTTCTCTACTTGCTGAAATCGATACTTCAGAAAAAGAGGCCACGGCTAAGTGGTCACAGAAACAACATCAAAAACGTAATGCCCAATTCATCACTTTCACTGCAGCTATTTCGAGCTAACGTGTTTGTTAAACAGTGCTGCTCCTCCGTAGATTTACTCTGTTTCTCTTAATGTGACCCAAAGGCACATTAGCTGTCATCAATCAGACGCACAAAAAAAATCGCAACGTCTAAGTGACCTTACCTGTGAGCTGGTATCGCTAATGGACCAGAGCCATTTAAAAAAAGGCTTGCTTCACTCCTTCATTTCTCAGCTGCACTGCACACTTCACTTAATAGATAGGAACACTTAGGAGAAAGCAAGGGCTCCTTTCTAATAGTTGCTTTAAAATAGAAGTTTTCTTTCTATACACCCCAGATACAAAAGAATAAATCTGTTGTTATTGACTTCACCTTTTTTTTTGTAGGAACCTGGTGTGATTTGGTGTTAGAAAACAGGTCTGGGATTGATTATTCAGAGTGTAGCACTGGTGTTAACAAAATAAAAGCATGGCTAACAGGCTAATATTAGTGCCCGCTGAGCCTGGTTTTTATTATGCAGATATTTTCTGAAAATCGATGCCACTTTCAACACTTAAATAATCCTTTAAAACTCTTCAGTCATTTGCATCAAGCTGCTGTTGGGAGCACAAGTGGAAATTATCAGCCTTTATTTCTTGCTTAAAAATAGCAGAGTACTGTGAGCACAAGACAATGCTGTTTTGGTTTTAATGCTGAAAACCAAAGACAAGTTAAAAACAGATCATGTTTAAATTAAATGACATCTTGTCTGTTTTTCTCTCTGCACTCTTGCGCCAAAAGCTGTGCTATGTTAATTACAGTGACTGTTTTTGTCACTCACACAGTGAGAGTAGGGGTAAACATATCAATCTGTGATTTGATAGAAACATCGCAACCATTAACTGTTTAATTATTGTTTTAATCATTTTGCTTTTGAGAGGTAAATGAGGGATTGTCTTTTAAATGTCAGCTTACAACACAGATTGAAAATAAAGGCAGTTTGGCCTTTTGTAGTGCGCCTGGCGTCTGTGTGGCATTTAAAAGACACCAGACGTATGTCTGCTTAAGACACAGATAATGGAGATCAGACCTCCATGGCTGTGACACTCTCACAGTGCTGATATGGTTGATGTCTGTCAGTCGGTCAGGATCTGTTGCTGTCTCGAGTCAGGCTGTCATTGTTAGGGGAAAACAGCTTCTCCCAGTCACACTCAAAGACACACTGATGTCTTGTGACCTTAAGTCTGACAAAATGTTCATGACTAACATGGAACAACCTCATTAACTTGAAGATGAATTGGTTTTAATCTATTGTGAGGTACACTGGGATTTTTCATATGAAATATTTAGGAGTTATTTTCGCAGCCTATTTTCTTCAGCACTGTAATCTTACTGTTTCACTTGAGACAACTTATCACATTTATTATGACTTTGGCTCTAATTAATCCTGCAGCCACCAAGTGTGGTAGTATTAGTGGCTGAAATATGACCTATTTTCTGCCTCCCAGTCCAGCCTCTAGCTAAGACATTTTTTAGATAAATAGCTTTTCAAAGAAAGCTCCCCTTTTTTTGCGGTGTTTGTAGCGGCTCCTTTTTTCCCCCTCCTTTCTGTGACAACTTTGATGGTCAATTATATTTAATAAACAGTTTGGGCGCAGAAATAAATCAATTTCAGGAGGGCCTAATCCTCCTTCTCAAGTAGACTGTGAAGCCACAATTCCTGGAGAAATGTTTGAAAATGAACTGTAATGGAAGACATATGTCATGCAGCAGAGGTCCTTGGGAGCCCAGTATCCCACACCGCTCGCTGCTCCTTCAGCAAGGAGCTAACACGTGTGACATGCAACTCCAAAACGCTGTTCCTCATCTACTCTGTATGTTTTTCTAGCGGATTTGTGTAAGATATTGTCAACCAATGTCATGTGTTCATCGGGGCCCTTTTAATTATTCTATCACCCTGGGGCTTAGCACATGGCAGGGCCTACATTTCAGAGGCAGATGCCCAGCTCCACATGTGTGGTTGGGATAGTTTACAAACTCTTGGGCCAGAGGTTTGGTGCTTTCACCAGCCTGGTTAACCCTGGGTACATGTGAGAGGCACTGCACACACTGCTGGTGAAGCTGCACACACACACAAACAGGTAAAATATGCCGTTTAAGTCACTCTCTGGAAATCCTAATAGCCTATAATCTTGTGCATTTTGTGCACTTACACCTCAGTTTCCCATGTTCGCCCTTTTCAACTCTTGCACTCAGGGTTACATTTTATTCATTTATTTATTAGCTGCAGTATTCAAAACTGCTCTTAGTCTGAGGAGGCAGAGCCAGTCCATCTCAAATGCAGGACCAGCTATTATTGATTTGTGCCTCTGTTTTGAGCAGTTGATTGTCCATTGCTATAGCAACAGCGGACAGTTGAGGCGGCGTTCAGTTGTTGCTGGTGCCGTTCCAGAAGGTTAATGAAGAGGCTCCGACCGCAGGGACTCCACATCTTTTCCTGCTCCCTTTTCCTGTGGTTTGATGCTGAAGTAGTTTCTGCGTGCACGAGCAGCTGGAAGGAGGAACTGGGGGAGGTGCATCAACCTATCATCTCAGTTGAAGAGCAGTATGCTCTGCAGGAATCCCCCCTTTTCCTCTTCTCTTCACTGCCTGCTTCAATATCGATGCATGACTAAAGAACTCCGCATGCAGTTAATTGTCTGATTTTCTGATGACATTTGAATTTGTTGAGATTATTGAAAGGAATTTGTCTGTGTCACAGAGCAATTTCATCACAATAAACTTTGATATAGTCGAAAAATGCATGACCTTTGTTTTTTTTTGTTGTTGTTTTTTTTTCCCTGCTAATTTGCATCTATATTCTCCAGGCATGTTCAACATACACTCATTTACTATTTATAAAACCTCGGGTGTCCCTCGATATGTGTAAATATTTTTAATGACCTAATTAGGATTCCACAAAATAAATCCTCTCTGTTGAGAGAGAACGCTGATTTGCATGCAGCAGGTATATTAGGAGAGCTGCATCCAACAGTGAGAAGAATGTGTCTGAGATCATCTTATATGGGCTAATATCAAATAAGAGACGCTTTAACAGAGCTCATGAATGCTATC
>JAPQLA010000012.1:25704499-25720387 GCA_029822935.1 Naso vlamingii | reverse complement strand
CTGTCATGACAGACTGCTGAGCTCTACTGCTCTTTTGGCTATTTGAGGAAAATGCAGGCCATCTACATAAATGACCATTTGAAAAATTCATAAACCATGACCCATCTCTGGTAATAATTAAGGGATAACATGCAGGGATAACATTCTGAACTGGTAATTATGCAAGTTATCAAATTATCTCAAGTCATCAAACCCACACACACTGTTGCAGGAAAAACTTTTGTCCGTTGTCAGACCCATGAACGGGGCCAGGCTCTTTCCAGACATACTCAAGTCACTCGGAAAAGATGGCCCAACATTCAACAATAGAACAATAGAGCAAACAGATTTGTATCTGCTGACTGGTTAACAAATTCGAGGCAGCACAGGCATGCAGCTCTGGCCTTTAGTGAGTGGGGGGAGGAAAGGGCATCATATGTTTCTCTACATAATGATGAGAGCTTTCACCAAGTGTTGATTCAGTCAAATGCTTGTAGATCATTGATTACATGGTTTCCAGGACGTCACAGGGAGGTGCTGTGATCAAACTGAAGCCCTGTGGCATTCTCACATGCTAGATCTGAAAGATGTGCTCCAGGCAGAGGCTGTGATCGTCACTCTGTTCTGTGTGTGTGTTGGGGGGGGATCCAGGTCACTCAGCACTGCTGAATGCATGTGAAATGAGGATTCATGCTTCTGAACAACTTTGTACGTCATTGAGGACAAGGACCCCACATTTGTACTGTGTAGATGTGGTTATTTACAAAGTCTGAATGAGAGCGTGGGTGATGTTAAATAGTCTGAGCTCTTTAGTGGGCTGCCCATGGTTGAAGAATACTGTTGTCTGTCTCCCTCTCTCTCTCCTCTTCGCTCAGCTGTCTGCCACAGCATTCACTCAGCCTGGCAGGAAATAATTGCTTGTCCTCCACACAGCACTTCAAATAAAAGAGCTGTGTTAATGAGGGCTTTCCTGCGCCTCTCTCTCACTCCATCACGCTCTCCATCGCTTGCTTAGTCTCTTCATTACTCTGGCTCTCCATGAAGTGCTCGGGCTCATTGTTTTTGCTTTCTCTAGAAAGAGTTCCCTCTGCAGCGGCAGCTTCGTCTATTGCTTCAGGCTCGCAGTATCAGCTGCTCCTGGCCAGCAAGAGCACCAGCTGAGCAGAGACGTGTCTTTGACTGGGATGGTTCAGGCCGAGTGGAGGCAGTCTAACTATGGGTGTCAGTCCGACTGAATTAGGAGCTTTTAAGCACGATGATAGTTATTTCAGGGCATCCTGTGGAGGGAGTCTCCCCACTCCTCTCTCTCTCAGACGGTGGAATTTAGGAGCAAGCATAGGAGGAGCTGTCAATCATAGTCTATTGTTGTGCGAAGAGGAGGTAATAAGCTGTGAGCTCTCACAGTGGGAAATGATTCGACAGCAGGCCCTACACACTTGACACACTCACTGACACACACACACAGATTCCCTAGGAAATTCATTGGCAGCAGTGGGAGGCTGCAGCAGTTTTTGCAGTCGGTCTTGACAGATGACGTATAACGTTTACCAGAGTGCATTTCTTGTTGAACCGTCTCTTTGGAGGTATTCTGTAGTCAAGTCAGCACCATTCTGTAGTCAGATTGGAGAGTTCCCTTTTCCTTCTTTGTCCTTTTGTTTCCAGTTTGCTTTAGGAATATGTCAGGCATTGAGTTTTGTGATTATGATGTAAGTACATAATTATGTTTTTTGACAAAAAGGTAGGATTATGGAAATTTCTCTAATGAGTAAAAGTTCAAGCTTATACTAGCTAGGGCTGCAACTAAGAATTATTTTCATTATCGATTAATCAGCACATGATTTTTGCGGTTAATCCATTAATCGTTTATTTCATGAAAAGTCAGAAAAGTGCTAAAAATGCTCGATTTCCCAGAGCTGAATGTGACAGCTTCAGAACGCTTCTTTGGTCCAAACAACAGCCCAAAACGCAAAGACTCCTCATTTATTTTCGTAAATGACACAGAAAAGCAACAAATCCTCACATTTAAGACACTAAACCAGCAGCTCTTTTTACTTTTTTTATTTGAAAAATGACTGAAATGATTAATCGATAATCAAAATAGTTGGCGATTCATTTTCTGTCAGTCGATTATTTTATCATTTGTTGAAGCTCTAATAGTAATTGAGTGGTTTGAAAGTCAAGAAATACTTAGCAGACACAAAGCAAAATTCTTGACTCGACCTGACTGTATAAGTTTAAAATTGCACGAAAAAATTTATATATTACAAGAGCAATTAAAACCATTAATTATATGCTGCATTAACCAAATCATATTTTAAATGCAGCTTAGATGTGTCATACTCTGTGCCATGCATTATGAACTTTCTGATTAAAATGAGTCTTTCTGAACTGAGCTGATATTGATTCATGAATTCCCCAGATTTTAATATGACATCACGCCTTTTCCCATCGATGTCTTACAGAGTCCAAAATTAACATGACAACCACCGATGCAGTAGAGTTGTAAATCTCAGAAGGCTATCCGCCACAGTGGCGCATAAATATCTGTATCAAAATAGTCACCCAATTTAAAGACTGCTGAGTCTCTACTGTGTTGTGGTGTCATTAATGGACAAGCTGCTTTACTCCTCTGCTTTCTGAGTTTCACACACAAAGGGACAGCGGATTTCATGGGGCATTTACTTGCAACCCATAAACTCTGAAATCTATTTTGCTTTTTATGGCAAAGTTTGTGGGGGTTTGACGGGGGCTGTGTGTGGTGCATGTTGAAAATGGTTAGGTTTCAACTTTTATTTTTCTTTGTTTGAATGCATAAACCTGCACCTGTCATCACTTTCTTGTTCTTTCACTCCAGCATTTTCAGCCGTGGCTAATTTCAGAACAATATCTCATTCATTTCAACATCTCCAAACTATTTAATTCAATTGTTAATGTAAACATTAATATTTTCAGTTCTGCACCAGATTAGAGGATTCTTTGTGTAATTTAAAATATATGTTATTTCAGAATCCCTTTCACATCCAAGCAAAATTGGTATTGTAACTGAAACGTCCCTAACAAATTGCTTTTGATTTGTATCAAATGGGGAATCAAATTGAGTCTGGATCTGGTGAAATAGAATCAAATTGATTTGGAAAATCAGTGGCAGTAACCAGCCCCTTCAGTAAAGAATGCTCTTTTTAACGTAGCAACATTCGACTTGTAAGATTTAGCAAATCAGTGCAAAATATGTCAGTATGTAATAGTTCTTTCTGCTCCTTGGATGTGTTCATGTGTAAAATAAACAAAACAAGCCATGATGATATGCAGTGTGCGTGGACTTCAAGGGATTTATCGTTTCAGAACTGGTCACAGGTATTACGCACTTTACCCGTAAATAAGAGTTAGTAATATCTAGGTATGAGTTTGAATTTGATCATGGGTTTAAATAAGTTTAAATAGACTCTTTTATTCTCATTAGAATTGGTTAGAACCCCAAGAAGAACAAAATTAATCCATATAAACATCTCAATCAATTTCAGTTTTTGTTTTAATCAAAGTAACTCTCCCTTGCGTTCTTGATTTGATCCTTTGTTTTGGTATGGTATCAACCCCAGTTTGCTTCTGCTTCTAAAGTTTTACTATTTAGTGAGTCGGACAATTTGAAATCTCTTGAATATTCTGCTGTATGTCTCTTAATTGATTTGGATGTTTTGAAAATGATATGATTGAGTTGTCGAGTAATTTCCAACATGTTGTAGTTTTAATTGCATTCTCTGCTTTAATTATTTAAATATGAGCTGTAATTCATTTCAAATATGAAATATATTTTTAAGCAGAGACAGATTTTTCCAGCTGTTCAGAGCCATCCACCACTATTTAATAAATGCAAGCCACATGCATATGCATAGTGTCATACAGAATCTTCAGCCATGTTAATGAGTCACAGAGTGTTGCAGTGCAAAGCCATGATGGGTGGTCAGTAAATAAATAATGTGTCAAAGAGAGCGTTAGCTCTGTCATGCCAGCAGCTCCTCATGGCTGACTTACAGCTGGCAGCTGAATCACTGCTGAACTACTGGAGCTGCTTCTGCTGCTGCTGACACAAATCCCAGGCTCTGACCAGGGCTTCAACTCAGCAACAGAGCTTATCAATCAGTCGCTCGTTCACCTACCTCATGGATAACAGCTTTCATTGCCAAGCAAAATGATTTCTGATCCTGTCTGCGTTCACAATCTGTTCACTCATGGCTGTGGGTTAGAGATTTATTTTGCACAACAGGTCTTTTGGGTGAGCGCATGTCATCATTGCCACTTAGCTCACTGCTGTTGTCTCATGTAGCTGAAGTTTCCCCCACCCCAGGCTTGAATTCTTGACACACTTTTTCAAGCTGCCATGTATAATCTCTGTTCAATGTCCGCAAAATCACAGCCGGACAACATCATGTGGCTTTTCTCTTTCACACGTGTCACAACCAGGGATTGTTCATGTCAGATGTGTAATCGCATGCTGCTTGCTGCATGCTGCATGCTTGTTGGATTTAGGTGAGGAGTGGCACCTGGGTAGGAGGCATGATGTGTGTTTTATTTTCTGCACACTGGCAGTGGTAGATTAGGGACTATTTTTTTTATTAGCCTATTTGCGGCAGCATCGACATACCTCTGCAGCATTATTTTATATCTTTTTTAGACTTTTTAAAAAAGTACTTTATACGTGTTTATTTCTTTGGCACTGAGAGCACTGTGGGTCCATCAGTGAGAAACAGTTTTTTTAATCCTCTGTATGTCTGGCACATAACAGTAGAATTGACAATAAGTTCTTGAATCTTGAATGAGGCTGCCAACTTTTCCGTAATGATGACTATTTTTGCACTGATATCAGTGCCACATGTATCTGGACAAATTGGCATTTTTAACAAAGGGTTGGAAAGCAACAGCTCTGCATGCTGACAAGCAGTGACGAATATGAAGCAGCTGCACTCAGTGCCATTACATCTCAGTGAAAAAAGAAAGCAGCAGCGCTTTAGGTCTGTGAGAACAGGTCTGTGTGAGCAGTGTGAGAACATCAACACACCCAAACGCTTGCTGTGAATTTCCCACACAATGACCTACTCTACTCACACATGGGTTCAATCGCACGTCACACAGATTTATGACTGAGGACCGGCAGATGGAAGTCGAAAACATATGATTTGACATTTTCTTTGACAAATTAGTGATGTGTCACTTCAGGTGAGGAGGTCCAATGCTGTAAAGTCAGTGTTATCACTTCTGCTTTAATTAGTCATAAACTTCAATCACTTAAGCATTTATTAGTATTGCTGATCGTAGTTAGACTCTCCCTAGTGCTATGAATAGGCGCTCTGATTCTCCACATGGGAAGTAATAACACGAGATTGAAATGGAATTCGAATCAATTTGAAGGGAATAGGACAGGGTTGGCAATTCATAAGCTACCATGGGATGGGGAAAAAAAAAACTCACTCCCATATCACCCTTTTAACTGTTGTCCACTGGAGTCCCTCAGAGGGTATCTCACACAAGTACAGCAGGTAGAAAGAGCCTCAGGCTCCAGAGCACCAAGGCTGCGAATGGATACTGGATGAACAGCCCAGAGCGCCTCAGCCTTCTGCCACAGCTGTTGCATCGATTGGAGTGTAGTGCGAGCATTGCGACATGATGCTCTATTATGACCCAATTGATTGGCCTCTGATCAGCTGCACGCCCCCCACTTCCCCATCAAGCAGTCTATCTGTAAGAGCAAGAGGGGACTTATTGAGCTTGATGGAGCAGTAGAGAAAAAAAAGTTACCAAAGAAATGGACTGTTCAGAGTTTATAAGTGCTGTGCTGGGCTACCAGAAGATAAAAGGAATAAGAGTGGAGTGTCCTTTGTAAAAGATGTGCGAGGATGGAAGTGCAGAAGCACAAATAATTGAAAACTGAAACCTTGATGCTATAACCACTTGAGCAGCTGTCTAAAAGCCACTATCCACATCAAGCCGCTGAAATCAGTATCTCAAGTCAAATACACTATTGAGGAGTTATTTGTTTTCGCCTCAAGAATTTGCAACTCCATCGTTTCATTAAAGCCTATTCCCATGAAAAAACTAAAAACATTTGCTTTCACTGTTGCCAGCAGTAACATGTGTTTATCTGGCCCAGTGCTTAGACTGAGCTTCTACAACTTTCAAGACTGCCTACTTGACCACAGGTCTCCAAAAGCAGTCTTGAGGATGAAGGGATCTATTCACTCCAAGGATATCACAAAAACTCTTCCTGCCAAGACCAGAACTTGGAAGGTTCGGAAGAGTTTGGGTATACACAGCTAGCCAGTATTACTTGTTGTGTTCCTGTTGAAAGGCCTTCTGAGCAACCAGCAAGCCGTGCCAGGCTGTTTGTTTGCACGCTAAGCTTTTCGAGTCCGTGTTTGTGTTTGTGAGTGTACTTGTGGTTTGCTTCTCACCATGCTTGTCCAGTGCTGGCCTGTGATTATCCATGTTGCTGGCTGCAGTTTGGTCTCGGTTGAGTCTGAGTCCCTGGAAGGCTGCAGTCCTCCCTCCCTCTCCCTGGGGTCCTTTGCTTCCCCCCCCCAGATGCTGCCAGCTGGTGTCCATTATGCTGCAGGTGTGTGTGTTGGCTCAGGCAGTCTGACTTTGGGTTAGCATTTTGCCTCTCAAGTTCAAGCCCTGCTGATGGGCACAGCTGAATAGAGCGAGATGCTGCTCTTGCTGCATGCTTGTTTGTAACAATTTAGGGGTGATACCCCAGAAGGGGCTGTTTTCGAAAAGGATGATTGCATGTGAATCATCTCTTACTGAAAATCAATTTGGCTCTTTGAATGTTGCCGCTGATAATCTTGTTTATATTGTTTTCTCTGAATGAAAAAGATCAAATTCAAAGAGATGTTCATGGTTTGTGTTTGAAAATGTGTCAAAAAGGAGACAGAGCGGCTCCATGTTTGCTGATGAGCTCAGTGAGTGGAGCAGCTACACCATGTCCAACTGAATCTCAGTCTGTGACAAATGGGGCCAGCCCTGCTGTAATCAGATTAGAGGACCTAAGTGACGTGCTGCAAATGTCCCACCTTGTGATCCTGTGCATTCATTTTATTACAGCCGTGAGCTAATGAGATTAGCCCTCAAAGAGAGCTGCTCCTTCAGGAAGCGACAGCATAGGCCTACCTCTGCAGCAGCCGGGAGCCACAGTCCTGTTCCCTCATTGGCCTCTAGGTTCAGTCACCTCTCTTTGTCATCCGTAGTGTGACTGTGTTGGTGCGTAGCCAGAGTCGGCTCACTGCTCTACTACGCGGCTAATCCATGTTTGTGCCTTGGATCTCCTCCACAGGAAACCCAGGATCAACTCTCAGCTGGTTGCCCAGCAGGTGGCTCAGCAGTACCCAATGCCTCCCCCGCCCAAGAAGGAACGGAGGGAAAGAAGTGAGCGCACAGACAAGGAGCGCCCGGATGGTGAAGGAGAGCGTGCCAACGGAGACGGACGCCCAGAGGGTGAGCGTCCAGAGAGAGTGAGGCCAGAGGGAGATACTCCTGAGAAGGAAAAGAGTGACAAGGAACAGCCAATCAAAGACAAACCCGACACAGAGAAGGACATCAGCCCAGCCATCACGAAGAAGCCCAGCAGCAAAAAGACCAGGTCAGTATGCATGTCAGAGCATCAGCTGTGTTTCTGGATGTTGTCTGTGCTGGTATTATCCCTCACAGGAGTGTATCTGTTTTCCTCCAGACCCAAATCAGACAACCATCAGAGCTCAGCCAGCGACAAACACAGCATACAGTCTGGCAAATCAACAACCAAGACCAACAAGAACTCTCACATTTCCAGGTTTGTTGTCCCCTCTCATACTATCAGCCCCTTCATTTCTCCTCAGCAGAACACATAGCGTTACATCCATGAATGCACAGCCCTTTTAAAAAAAACAAAACAACAACTCATGCAGCACAAGGCTAGTGGGAAACCTCAAATGATTCACAAATGATCTTATACAGTAAACACCCACTCTCACTTTATATACACTTGTTCTGACTGTTCATGTGTCACCCAAAGAACTGAGAAGTTTAGTGTAGCCGCCCCCACAGTGCTGGCAACCCTCCCCCTCGTTGTTGCTGAGACGCACATTGTAGTTGCCTGTTCTCTTATTACTTTTTTTTTTTTTTTTTTTTTTAATGTTTTTCTTCTCTGCCTATGCCCATCAGGCCCAAACTGAAGAACATTGACCGGAGCACCGCCCAGCAGTTGGCCATCACTGTAGGAAATGTGACAGTGATCATAACAGACTTTAAGGAGAAGACCCGCTCCTCCTCCACGTCCTCGTCCACCATCACGTCCAGCGCAGGCTCCGAACAACAGCACCAGAGCTCTGGCTCCGAGAGCATGGACAAGGGCTCGTCACGTGCCTCCACACCGAAAGGTGATCTCTCTGTGGGGCATGACGAGTCATTCTGAGGCCCTGTCCCTATGCCCCCCGTCCTCACTCTCCGCTCCCCTTTTTCCCCACATTTCTGGACACTATGGATCCCATAGGGGGAGAGATTTCACCTTTCCCATTGCTGCCCTGCCTCCATTCCATGACCAACCCTGGATGCTAGGAGGAGCTGGCTGGCTGAGACGAACAGTGAGGTGTGCCTGCTGGGGAAACAAACAGCCTGCTGTGGGAACTTCCCTCAGCTGTGGCACGGCGGAGGAGAGCTGGGCTACAAGGGATAACGCCCCCATACCCAACTTCCCCTACGGTAGCATCCAGACACTTGTATGTATTGTTTTATATTCGTATGTGGATGTGAGGCCAAGTTGACAATTTTTTTTTTGTTTTTGTAAAGAAGAATTCTCTGCTGGGCACAATAACCACCATCATTTCAATAACTATTATTACCCTTATTTATTACCTGTTGCACCTGTATACCTTGATGTTCTCCTTTTTATGTTGATGCTTTGCTGTGTAGCTCTGCCGATCGATCATTCCTTCAGTGTTTTGATTACAGTTTGAAAATGATAGGACAAGACTCGAGTTACACAAACACACACACATACAAACACACACACACACAAACACACATTCACACACTGGTGCTAGATACACTGTGAACCGGTTTTGCAGATCTGGGATTGCCCATTCACTCAATATGACAAATTGCTGATGAATTAAATTCTAATTCACCTTTTTCAACAACACTGTCTCACTCTGAACACTGTCAGGACCCCCGTCTGGTCCGTTTACTTGTTCTGTACAGGTCAGTGAAGTTCACACACCTGACTTTTTCAACTAGATTCTCAACCCTGATTTACGTAGTATGCTATAGCAAATCTCTTATACAGTATCTTATGTCCTTAACTGTACAGTGTAGGATGTTGTGTAAAACACTAAAAGCTGTTGATATTTTCTGCATTCCGTACTTCGATATTGAGTTTTCTGGCTGAACTTACAACAGTCCTCTCCGCTCTTGAGCCAGAGCTGAACTGAATTGAAGGATGGTTACAAACAGTTCCACTTGGTGAAACCATATCGAACTGTAAAATAGGCCTGTGGTGTCAAGTTGTTGTGAATCGATTTCATTTGTTTTGTTTTGGTCCTGAAGACAACTTTAAATCTTCACCCTCTCAACCTGAAAACAAGTGCAAAGACATGAACAATTTGCAAAGATTGACAATTCAATTGACTTTTATTTTTATTATTATTATTTAAGACTTCTGTCATTGAAGGCAAAAATATTGCAGTAGTTGATAGAACACAATTGCTCTTTCAATTTTTAGAACAGCAAGGCTTATTTAAGGGTTTTAATTCACTTTTACCTTAGCTGACACTAGACCAACATAATTTCCTTTAAAACTGTATGAAATTGTATAAAGAATAAATGTGTATATGATATCTTAGTTTTATTTATTAAAGGACCAAAGGAATTTCATAATGACATGATAAATAGACAGATAAATAACAATTTGAAATGCAACTATCTAATGTGTGAGATGAATAACAGTTTAAATAAAGACTAATATAATCCATGTAAATGGTGTTCTTATTGTCCACTTGTCTCTGTGCACGGCTAAATTGGGACAGAGAACTGTCAATACTGTGAGCCGAGTCGAAGAACACAAGCGGCTCCACACCCGCTGGTGGATCTTGCCTCATTGTGCAGGCGATGAGAGGCAGACTGGGTGCGGGTGCAGCTGAGAAGGAGCTCTGGGTCTGCTGGGTCGAAGCCCTTTGACCTTAGTAGGCCCCCTCTCAGCTCAGCTGAACCACCACAGTACATACGGCTTCCCTAACAGAGGCCCCAACGCACTATTTGAGCTGCTCCCCAGAGCAACAACAACCTGGTTAGGTGAGGTTAACAAGTCCCAAAAAAAGACAAAAATAAAACTCTGGATCTAAGGGGTTTGTTTTGATCAGTGGTGACTAAAAGCTTTGCAGATTCACACTTAGGGATGATAATTATGTGTGTTGTAAGCAATGTTTGAAGCCCAAGAGATGTTTTTTAAGATTTTTCTTTTTTCTCTTAGGCTGTGGTTGACATGTAATTATGTACTTTATTGCATACAAATATGGAATCAGTGTTCAAAGTGAGGAAAAGCAATGTGAATAGAACTTTAAAAAAAAAGTGGGACTGTTGTGTCGGAGGGGAAAAAATGCTTTGTCCAATTTTTAATGAAAATAAAAGCCTGCTTTGTAATGCAATCTATTAGAAATGGGCCTAAAAAGCCATCTTTTCACCTGCCTTATCTGCAACCACATTCACTTGACTGAGTACTCCAACAGAAAGGATTAATTGTTAAATTATTGACAAATGGCCATTTGCTGAGTATATGAATTATTGCTTGTATATAGAATTTTAAAAAGGTGCAAAAGCAAACACTATGAATAATGGCATTGGAGCTGAAGTCTTTTGTTTCCTGTTTCCTTTCCGCGCAAGCAGTTCTGTTCTTGTGTGCGACCAGTAACCTTAATTTACTGTGTAAAGATGGTTACATTTTTTAGCTTTGTTTGTCAGAGACCCAAATATAGAAGGCTTGTTTACTGACTGTATAACCTTAACCGTAAATTTCCAATTAAGTGTATTATACAAACTCATTTCTTCCTATAACAATGTCTTGTACAATGCTTTTAAAGTTATTGCTCGGTTTAAAAAAAAAAAAGGACAAAAAAAAGTTTTAGGGACAGTACAATAAACCATTCTTTGTTTAATCCAGTTTTATTTTTTCTTTTCTTTTTTTCTTTTTAACTTATAGCTGACGTGTCATTGTTTCCCCTTGTGAAATGGTCACATTATGTTCCTGTTGTGGAAATGTACGCAGCATTTTCAGCGGATCACGGCTCCTTGTCTAGCTTATAATGTTAAAATAATACATGTTTCTGGCATGTGCACGACTTTGCGCTTATAGGCTAACCTGATCATTTTCCTCCGCTTCAAATAGAAATGTCTATTTATGAATTTTGCTTGTAGTTTTTCACAAATAAAATTGTTAAAGTTACCTATTTTTTGGCTGCTTTGTGTCCTTTATTGATGCTATTAATCCACATGTACATATGTATGTATAGTAAGTTCAGGCTTAAGTTGCTTTATACCATCAGAAAACAGAAGTGTGCTCAGATCTGTGATGGCAGACCATTGATTGAGATGTCTTGGAGAATGTGTGTTCATAGTAAAGAAAGCCTCTGCAGTGCAGTGACACATGACATGAGTTAGCCCTCAGATTGACAACAGCTTTCAATCTTGACTCCCTCCAGAGGCCGATTAGCAGCTCACAAATCTGCCATACACGGCGCCAACCGATCATGCCTCTGTCCCCACTGGTAATCTATACACCAGGCAGAGTATACTTGATGCTCACATTTGTTTTAAAATAAAATTTACTTAATTAATGAGATTAGGGAGGCACTAAGGGAGTGTAGCTGCTCAATCCCTCTTAGATAATTCATTAAATACACTTAATACACCAATCCCTTCTCTACTCGTGTTGGAAAAATAGTTTTGTGGCTTAACATTTTTAAACTGGTAGATTTAATGATTATTTGATATCTTATTTTGGAATAAATTTTACATCTTGACCTTTGAAATACATGAATGAAATATTCCTCGGCATATGGTAAACATGCGTGGTAAACGTAGCATATGCATTTGCTTTGAGCTTTAATGTTTAAAATGTCTTTCTGAAGTCCCCAAATTTGCATTTAAAGCATTCGTTTTTGGTAATGGTGATAGACAGGTCTCCCATCTACAAACGAATAAAGGGATAATAACTGATGAGCCCCGGCTTGTCCAGTATTGTCTCTTAACTGTTGTTGTCTTGGCCGTCGACCAGTTCCAAAGCACAGACGGCACTCAGCCACAGTTACTGTTTCCAGCAGCTGTACTAAACACAAGCCATCTTGCCTTATACGATTACACGTAACAAAGTCGACTGATTGATAACAGGTAATGGGGTTGGATTGACTGCTGGGGTAATTGGTAAGCTAGGCTAGCAAGCTAACAGGGCTGCAGCAGGCAAAGTTTCTAAAGCTAGTATGTTTCAACCATCTTCCCCTGTGAGCATTTCTTTGTAAGAACAATGAACAGATGCTTTATGAACATGTTCATAAAAAAATTGAGTCTATAGCTATTATATTGCTCTGTAACTGTTTTATAAAAGCAATAACATTCTCCAGGCTGTGATAAGCCGTCATTGCATCACTGCTACTCCTAACCCGAAGTCAAACAACGACCCTAAGCTCTGATGTAATCATAACATACCACAGCCCGTCGTTAGCTTAACTATGGAATCGTTATCACTGACAAGCAAAGGTCATTGTAGTTGGACTGTTTCTGTAAACCTAACCTTACCTAACCTAACCTTTTTGCAGTGCAATATTAGGATCAAGTGTAGAAATGTTTTTGGCTTTAACAGCACAGATATTACATTCTTAGTGAGCTGTCTGTTTCTTTGACTTGTACAATTTCATGACAGTAAATTGTCCAGATGAGATACAGAAACCCCCAAGAGGCTTACAAGAGAATCTCACCTCATAATAGATTACAAATACAAATGCAGAATCTGACAATATCAAGAAATAAACACAAGTAGACATAGGATCAATAAGCTAGAATTAGATATAACATAGCAATGTGGGTATGTGAACGCGTGTGTGTATGTGTTCATGCATGTGCATTATGAGAATATGAGCAGGCAAAAGAGACATATTAGACATTATCTTCAGCCAGCACTTACCAAAAGAGAGACAGGAAGTCAAACGAAGTCAGATGCGAACAACGCAGAATGTTGAGTTAAAGAGGCCATATTATGCTCATTTTTGGGTTCTTATTTTATTCTTGGTTACTACTAGAGCAGGTTTACATGCTTTGATGCTCAAAAAACTCATATGTTTTCTAATACAGCCGACTGCAGCTGCCCTGTTTTTTTTTCCAGGATTTTTTTGCTTCTGTCTGAAACGTTCTGTTTTAGCTCCTGCCCTGCCTCTGAAGGCTTACTCTGCTCTGATTGGCCAGTTCAAACACACACCTTCCAGATGAACCTATAGAAAATCTCAGCACACTGTGACACACTAGTGGTCTGAGATTTAAAAAAACTGATGAGAACGGAGCGTTCGGAGCCATTAGAAACAGTCCACAGGGATTACTGCTACATACTCTTACCTCATTATTTCATACTTTGGCATCATTTAGAATGGTGGTCTGACTTTGTAACATCATTTATAGATTGAAAGCATAATATGACCCCTGTAGAGTCTGGTTCATCAGACAGGTCCTGAGCCTATATTTGTAATTCTTAAGAGAAGTGTGATGTGCAATTTGGATGTAACTGCTCCACAGCTGTGCCCACTGTATGTAACAGAGAATTGACAGAGTCCAGTGCGAAACATTGGGGTGTATACATTTAGCATGTCTTGTATTATAACGGTGTACATCTGCGTTCAACTGGAAAAGTGCACCACAAAACAAGGGAAGAGATACTCACCTGACTAAAATATCAAAGTAGAAGTTCGTCAGGCCTAGCAGGATATTTTGGTATTCTTACCTCTGGCCATGTATCCTCAGGTTTCCTTGAGCCTGGATACTTATCCTGAACCTGCTCCAGGGCTATGAGGAAGGAGCACGAAGAGTCATCCCCTTGAGGGATAAATGAATTATATCATAAAAAGAAAATTGCTTTCAGGTCACTAGCCAAGTAACAAGGGCAAAATCTAACTTATAAGGTGGCTTTAAACCCATAAAATAAAATTACCATTTGATGTGATGGAGTAAAAATGGAACAAGTTTGCATTTGCTTTGAAGGGGCCATTATGATTTTTGATCATAACGTTTCCAAAAGACCTTCCTCAAACACTGTGAAAGTGCATCCAAACAGAGAAGGCACTTTTTCGTGAAAAGGAAATCAAGAAGCTTGATGCAGAGAACTGGCAGTGTGTCAAGCAGAGAGTTCAGTGAGCCATATTTCCTTTCAAACTACATTTTCTGTGATATTTACAGTAGAGCCTGTGCTCATGATCCGGAAGTAGAGGACGACATTTGAAATAGCAGTATATCATCATCATTTCGACTCACTTCCGTTTTTTACTTTTATCATAGAGCTGTAGTCACCAAGAGGCAAATTCAAGTGAGTCATTAAATCTTCTTATTCACTTCATTCCTCCGTCTGCACAGCATCAAAATGATCCTCAAGAAAATGGCAAAATTAAGTCACATTTTCTCACACACAAAACATAACCACTGAAAGGAATCAAAACATGCATAGATTTCAAAATTTAAAACCACAGAATACACACACACACACACACACACACACACACGTGCGCGCACACACACAAACAGTTAAACATCATTTCCACATTTCCAGGAACAGGATGTTGGGCTACATTAATCTGTATCATTGTACATAGAGACATTTCATCTAAAATATGGAACTGACTTGTGTTTTTTTAGTTTTATTGGTGCAGGCTGTTGTCACGTCAAGTCAAACAAAAGAACATTGTCTATCAATAGTTCCTCATTTAGAACATTAAGCTTTCTTGAGAATAGAATAAAAGACTTCGGTTGCCAATGAACAAGATATTTGCAAATCTATTCTGCTTATGAGTGATGCGCTAAACTCCTGCTAGTTTAGTCAAGTAAGACAAGTAAATGTAGGTATGGTTTGTAAAAAGCTATATTCTATATTTCTTCATTTAGAAAGATATTTGCTATATTTAAAATAATGTTTTCATGATAAACTGACTTTTACTAGTGCAAATGTTGTCTCGCTTTCAGTCACTATCGCCACCCTGAACAACAGTCACTGCTCTGTTGTGGGAGCAGATAGGAAACCCCACATGCTATGACACGCCAACTCAAGCACCAACGATGCTCATTAATTTTGGTGAGACTGCATCATATTTCTTGGGGAAAATGCTTTATGGTTTTGCATAGTTGTTCTCCAGTTGCTCTGCCTGATGTCACCTGTGTCTGCCGCTGCTAGTTAGCTCTGTTAGCCACACAGCTAACTGCTAGAGAGAGATTGCTGCTATACTTAGAGCACAGGTGTTCACGTTGTAATGGAATCAACAAACCCAGTGTCCTCTTGTCCCAGACATCATGACAGAGATGAAAGACAGCAGCAGATGCTGACTGGGAGGACAAAAAGAGAGTAACCAAGAAGCTTGTCATTGCGGGCAACATTACACAGAAGCGAGGATACAGATGACCTTCTGCCTTAGGGAGGATGGTGGTTGACCCCGTTGCTATAACAGATCCTTTTAAAAGCATTGATAGGTTGATAAAAAAACAACAACAAAACATTTAAATAAGTAAGAATGCAAAAATACACACTTAATATTGTTTTCCTGCTTCTTTGTCTTCCCAACATTTTCTCCTCAGCTTAAAAAACTCTAAACCTCTTAGAAGTCCTCCTTGCTGCTCTTAAAATGGATTCACCTTAGCTCCCTCAAG
>JAPQLA010000012.1:25602999-25613342 GCA_029822935.1 Naso vlamingii | reverse complement strand
GCAATTAAATAATTTAGTAATGAATAAAATCCTGTTGAGATCTATATTTAGTGTCAAATTATTCATATCTTTAGTAAGTAGCCATGTAATAAGCAGGATAATGCAGAATGAGCAGTTCACTATAGAGAAATAAACCCCTTCAGGCATCACTCGGTCGAGGTTTATTTTTCTATAGTGACTCTCTCGCTCTACATTATCCCTAATACTTAATTGTGTACATTGTGGTTCACTTCTGTGTTAAGATTGTACATTAAAGCTTATTTTCATTCATAAGCCAAATTAACCCTTGAATTTAATATGAATTAAGTCAACACAGAGGGGATCATATAAATTTCAGATTTTAAGAGGGTTTAGCTACAACACCTGTTATTGCTCCAGGCACTGTGGGGAAAATCTTAAAGTATCTTCTGTGTTTTTATTCATTCTTCTCTGTTATGCGACAGCATCTGTAATTGATAACGACAACACGGTTACATCTTGCATGAATCGGAAGAGATTTGTTATTTATTGTGATAGCAAAGGCTCTGTTTGAGTGCAAGCTGGGTCTTAGCCTAATTGATGTTTTTGAGGATGAGCTTAATTGGATGAGTCATTAGGCCTATTACCAGAGTTTTATTAAATGCCCCCACCCAAAAGAGGGGGGAAAAATCTGTAGTGGAATATTTCCCTGCTAGAATAACAGGAGGTTGGATTGGTAAAAGGCAAATAATATATGTGTGAGATTGATCAGTGAGTAGCGACCCCATTATCTCCTGAGATGTTAATTACACTGTGCTCAGCTTGCATGTCAAAAGGCAGATAATTGAAGAAGGTAGAAGATGTGCCACACTTTATTTATGCTTTCACGTGGAGCTGGTGGAAGAGCTCCTTTCCTTTTCCTTTCTGTTCTACCATGTATTTAGTTATTTAGTTGAGTAATTTTATGTTGTCAGAGTTGATAATTTTGCAAGGATATTATTCACCGTCATTATAGCCAGTGTGTGTGTGTGTGTGTGTGTGCGTGTGTTGGGCACACACAAGAATCTGCCTTGTCTCTATATTCATTGTTACAGTTTTCTAAAATGATTTTGATGAATTTTTTCATACCTCTTCAAGATCTTGCTGTTGATTTCTGCGCTGATGTTACATTTACATTGAACAGATTTTAATGACACACTTCTCTTGCAGTCATGCTGATCTTCTGCCTTGTTGCTAAAAACCGTTGGTCTCTGTAAACCTCCAGCTGAGAGAAGTTGTACCTCCTCAAATATCATTTGACGTTTAACAAGAAGTGGAGCTGTTGTTGACTGTGTTAAAGCAAAATAAGTGCAAATGAAATTGCCTGCTTGCTGTAATCCATAGTGTTACAGTGACTACAGCACAGTTGCTGGATGACGGCAGTGAGGGTGAAACATAACACAAACATAAAATAGAAAGGAATAAATAGGTTGGAAACATTTCTGTGAGAGTCTCAGTACTGCTTTCTAGGTCTAAAGCTTCAGAGTGGTCGTCTATAATACACATTGAGGTGAGAGGGCGCAAAAAGCATCAGAAACCATTTCAAAGGTGTTTCTTTTTTTGACATTGTTTTTGTTTTGAGTGTAGTTCCCCCACCCGAGCAGCTTGGTGCCTGTAAACTTCCTTTTGACAGCATATAAGCCATAGGGGACTTGCACTTAAAACAAAAAGAAAAAAATGTTGTTTGTCATTTCGCATGCTTATAGAGATAGCGTCAAAACTCTGTTTCCTGTGGTTTCCTGTGGAGAACTGTGGTGTGTCTGTGTGCTGCACGTGAACGCTGTCTGCACTCCCAAAAGCGAATGTGCACATATGCACACACTCACACACACTCCTGGGTCCTCTTCTCCTTTTTGTGTTGTCATCATGATTTGGGCGGAGCCTCAGGGGAGTGGCCAGACTGTGGTCATCACACCTCAGGGGCTGACGGACAGTGTGCTGCACAGATGATTTAGTGCATCACCTTGTGGACATTGCCAAGAATGAGCTCAGCATAATGAAAAACCAGCAAAACACTGGGAGACCAGAGTTTCGCAGCATGTGTCCTTAAACAGTGACATTTTTATGAGGCTTTGCACTTTACTTTCACTTCTTCGTATATTTGCTCTTTTTCCTTGTCAAAAGTGGGTTAAATGTGGCTCCTATGTCAGCATCTGTGTACGATTACATCATCACACTAAATAATAATGGTAAGGGGAACTAATTAAAAATAAATGGAAAAAATTCAGCTCTAACGTAACAGTGTAAGAGCTCCAGAGGGCTTTTTATCATAGGACCTCACAGAGGTTGTTGTCCCAAGTGTTGAAAAGAGAAACTGTTTCGCGCCCTCCTCTTCCTGAGAGCAAACCCAGTACAGAGATGGAACTGAGGGCAGAAGCACAGGTCTCTACTTTGTTTGACCAATATCTAAAATCCATTAGCATCTTTCCACTTGTTTATCTGCCTTGCCAGCAGACCTGAAGCTTCCATAAGGCAGACGATTAACTTCAATGGATTTAAAGTTTTTATGGTATCAAGTTTGCAGTGTTTGTCTCTTTTTGGCCACTTTTTGTTTGCCAGAGAAAGACCTCTGCTCTCTAAGATGCCAGCGAGCAGTATTTTGCTGTGGCAGTGCAGTCTTATCTGCGCTTGAGGTCTGTACTTTAATGGGCTTTATTGATCTAAACAACATCAGGGGTTGCGGTGATGTTATTAAGGCAGAGATAACTTCTGTGTAATTCCACTCCAACAATATATTAGCCTTTTATTGGTCTAAATAACTTTGCCTTTTAGACAGTAATGCACCAGTAAGTCACAGCTGCTCCTCATGTCGGCAGGATCTTAATAAAGCATTTCCTCTGGACATCCTGCTGCGGAGAGAGTGAAAAACGACAGGTTAAAAGGCATGCTGGGAAGTTTCCATGCCATCGCTGTAAATTATCTCTTTTGAATACATAAATGAAATTAGAAGAGAGCTGTGAAGGGGAAGGGGGTGGGGGTGGGGTGGGGTTGTGAGTTTGTACAAACGTGTGTTCTCTCTATGTTTCAAACATGGAGGTTGAGTGAGGAGGAAAGCTGCAAATCCCAGAAGAAGAGAAATTGGAATATGTGCAACATCTTGTCAGCAATGGCGGACCAGTGTTACGCTGTTGGCAGGTGGTATTTACTGCTGAAATAAAATTAAATTCTTTATGAATATGAGTTGAATTGTTAATCATTTTAACTGAGGGGCTGTGTTTACCTCAGTTGCTTTCACATAAAACAACTTACTTTTCTCAGTGTTTGGCCCTTTGCCAATGCGACAACTGCATTTTGTGAGCCTAAAAATGCAAAATTTTAAAATTGCATTAATGTGTGTAATTCTGGTGAAAACTGTGACAACATTTCTCTTTGCATGTGGCTATAAATATGGCCATATTATCTTGCATTGACTGTCATCTCCTTGTGTGTTTATACTCATACTACCATCATTTTACTGTGTAAGAAAGCATTTGTATGTAGGCTTATGTTCTGTGGGTTGATTTGCCACGTACTGGCGTGGCATGCATAATGTAGTGTTTTCACAGTTTTTGCAAATCCGTCTGCATGAGGATTGTTTTTTACAATGTTGTCTTAAAATCTTTTAAAAGACAAAGGAAAAAGTCTCCCACTTTTGGCAACACTGTTGTCATGTAAATGGGACCTAAGAAATTTAAGGTACAGCTGTAGAGATCAGATGTCTTGGGATGATCAGTCAATTCAGGAACACAACAAGCACAAAACACTAAAAAGAAAAATGAAAAAACAAACAAAATGACTGAGGAAAACGCAAAGTTTGATAGCAATAATGTTGTTGAATATTGCAATGATGATATGACTTGCAATAAATAAATAAATATTTAAGTGTACAGTTTTAGCCTTCAGTGTGAGTATGTGTAACAGACACACTGATCAGCAGCTCACTGCAGAGACTCCAGATGACAATATAAAGTGGTTAAAAATCACTTGTTAAAAATCAAAGCTGTTGGGCGGATGGACACTACAATAACATGGATCTAGCTGGATCTGTGCAGCAGCAGTAGTAAGGCAAGCAGCTGAGTAGCCGCACAGAGTTGCAGAAGACTCAGTGACATTTCACATATGAGGAGATAAAGAGATTTGACCAGCAGGACGATGGTGGAGGACTAGTTGTCAAATCAGTTGTCACTGCAAAATATTTTGGATGCTAATAGAGAACCTGGAAACGAATAAAAGTGAAGGCATTTCTTAACGTTAGCTCACCTGTTGCAGCTCTTCGTCTAACAGCTCCTTCCTGTTCCATTACTTTCACAGAGACAGTAGAAAATTATTCCCAGACATATAAAATTGATCTGCTGTCAACAAATGCTAAAAATGACTCAGTTTGCTCTGTAAAAATGTTGTTGTTGTTGTTGTTGTTTTTGATGATTGATAGCCTTTGGCTAGCTCAGCTGACTGAACACGTATGTTTTGTGACTAGTTAACTGCAAAATAAAAATCAACTCACAGTTTTGCCGGTAATGTGAAGCTGCAGCTGAAGTAAATGTTCAGATCACATTAGCTGTAACTTAACATTGCGCTCTACAGATAATGAGAAAACGTAAAATTATACCATTAATTGCTGTTGAAGCAGTCTTGTGATATGTTTATTGTGCATGTTCATATTGCGATGAAGGTTCATTTCCTTTATATTGTGCAGCCCATACAGTCTAATATTTAGCATGTGTTTTGCATGAGCACACATTTTAAAAAACTATTAGGTGTGTAAGTGGTCATAATGACAGATAAATATATATGTTTTAATGTAAATGTATAAATGATTTAATACAGAAACAAACTGTCATGACTGAAATGTAAATAACAACAATAGTGGCAGTAACGTAAATCAGTTTTCCAGCTATGGAAGTTCTTTTGTTTGGACATTAAAAAAAAGAACAAAATAAAGCAGAAGTAATAATTATGCAGTCCCAGTTCTGAGTAATAAGGCTGTAATGTAATGATCAAATTCATCAAAATTTTGAATGGTTGTTGTTTATAGGTAGATTTCTCTGGAGGGGCATGATGTCCATGATGCATTGTGTGTCTGCAAAAAAAAAATAATAGACAGTTGCAATATTTCTCCCCTTTCAAGGGCAGCATATATCTAATATTTATATGAAATAACGAAGCCATTTATCTGCAAGTGCATTTTCAAGGGGTGGGGGGTAGGGCTTCGTAATTTGCAGCTATTTAAAGCCTTGGTTTTGGTAATGAATTATTTTGTCATCTCGACTGTGATGAGATTCATCTTTAATAACTGTAACAATTATTTTATTAAAAAGAGAAGCCATGCATTATGGCTATCTCGCCAAGGTCTCAAGCTGGAAGGAATTCTCATTAAGAGCATTATATTACCATGGTGTGCTTTCAGTTGGATGTCCCGCTGAAATTACATTAGGTGTCAACAATGTTTGTGTAAGATGTAAGCAGTCATATTTACAGAGGCTAGCGTTTTCATTTGCTGGCTGACACTGGGAGATGTATTAAAAAAGATACTAATGCTCTGTATCTGATTAAGTCACTTAGAGAGAAGCTCCTCTAAACTGTTGACTTTTAATATAAAGAAAGCACTTTTCTGTCATCAGCGTAGACATAAATCTTTATTTGGAGATGAGGAACTTTTGATTGCTTGAGATTATTTTGTGATTTATTTAGTTGGCACACAGGACTGTTATCACCCCTCATTCCCAGCAGTTAGATCCTTCCCGAACTCTAAGCATCAGGTTGTTTGTGTCATGATTGATTTATCAGCACCTTTCATCTACATCCTGTGTTTCTTCTGATGGTTAGCGTGGTGTGCAACATTGTGTTTTGTTAATGGTTTCAGGCCCAGGGTTGCTGCTAATGACATGGTTGTAATTGTTTGTCAGTGTGATAATGTGTGATTTCCTATTTCCATGTGAAGTCGGACATTTGATGAAGGAGGAATCTTGTCAGGAAGACAAAGTGCTGTCATTTGTCACCAGCTAAATGAGCTTCTCTCCAGACTTGGTTTTCGGTGGCGATGTTATTTTCACAGACCCTTTTTTGGGCTATTGCCATGATTTCTGCATGATTTAGCACATTGTATAAACGAGCCGAGATTAAGATCAAACCAACAATGAGATAAAAGTTTCATAGAGTCACTCAGTTTGTGTTCAGTGCTGACATATAAAAATCTGTTAACTGTATTTCACGGAAAGACAGAAGTGAAATTACAGAGTGTGGTAATCTTTTATTCTTAGTGTGTGCGAGGAGTCATCACTTCCTTAAACTACACATTTTTAAACTGAGAAACTATTTCATCATCCTCAGAGGAAAGACTTCGTCAGGTCATGTTCACATGCAGTTTTTTAAACTAATCATGTAAAAAAGCTGCAGTAGTCTTATAGTCAGTGAAGTATTTTGTCCATTTTGTCCCTCCAGTAACGTCATAAAGTTATGAGGCACGTAATTGCAGCAATTGAAGGACGAGGTTGTGGGACTGCCTTCATACTTTCCAGAGTCTTTGATGTAGTTGCCCTCTGATCAGGCTGCTTCTGTTTCTGATTAGACTGATTCCATATTGTGGGGTTGGGGGCAGATCCTTCCTAGTTAACAATATAATGAGCTAAACAAGCCAAACAAAGGAGAGGTATGGTGAATGGGTCTCAGGAGGGAGCTACTTATTGTCACAATTGCCCCTCTGTCTTCTCGTTCCACTCCGTATCGATTCATGTCCTCATTGGTTATGCTCTGTCCGCTGGAGCACACATGGGCGGTGTAATCAGCTAAATGTAGCCTCTGCTTTCTTATTATTACCTGGGTGCTTAACACTGATATTTTTTTCCTTCAAGGACAAATGGTGTAGGAGAAGGCAGATCCCGAGTGAAGTCCCCGAGCTCTCGCCGAGCGGCAGATCCCTTTTCAGTGCCAGCTGTTCTCTCAGATACACCAGGCCGTGCTGAAATTCTCTTAATATAATTCTGGGGGCTCAGGAGAATTGTGCAAAACAAGCGTGCCAGCCAGGAGAACGTTGAATTTTTCATCAGTGGGCCTCAACTCGCTGAGTTAGTGGGCAGCGCTCTCATTCATGAGCAGATGTTCAGCGCAGTTACACTCTGCAGTTAATGTGAACTTACTGGCCTCTCTGCCATTGGCTGCAAGGACGTTGGCAGCGACCTGGCATCTGAGAATTACTCCCAGTAAAAGGCGCAGGCCTGGAAAGCATAGCCCCGGCCTTTTTTAGCCACTTCCCAGCCCAGGAGCTGGATCCTGGACAGAGGAAGGCACTGACAGCCCATCCGTCTTCAGCCCGACAGTGATGAAACACTCGCCACTGTTTGCTTGGGGAATAGCAGAGAAATTCCTGAAGATAATTTCCACAAGTTTTTACACTAAATTCAAAGGGCTAAACATGAACCAACACTGCTCAGCTGGTGAACTACATTGTATGCGTGAGATAAAAGTACATGAAGGTACGCGCCCCCAAGGTTTGTGTGAAACAGTTTGACATGAAGAGGAATTATTCCAGTACCCTTGAAAGAGGAAATTCATAGAAACCAGGCACCTGTGAGGGGTAACATTTTGGCCCTGGTTGGTCTATAGCTGGAAGCAGCTGGTGCTGTGGTCGGCCTGGTGGGCCGTATCCTCTCCC
Organism: Naso vlamingii; assembly: GCA_029822935.1. Lineage (NCBI taxonomy): Eukaryota > Metazoa > Chordata > Actinopteri > Acanthuriformes > Acanthuridae > Naso > Naso vlamingii. Next base: position 25,605,715 of record JAPQLA010000012.1, on the reverse strand, counting down.
CAGCCTGGTCCTGCAGACATCTGCATGCCCAAGCTGCTCAGTCTGGGTTTGATGTGGCCATACAGATCTGTAATAGTTTCCTTCTAACTATAGCAAAATGCTGTTTGATTTAAAGTGCCATTAACTGGTCAGAGTGTGTACGTGACAGCAGGTTTAGTAAGCGACGTTCCAGTCATCGTGTGTGTGTGTGTGTGTGTGTGTGTGTGTGAAAGTCATCTCAGTGAAGTTGTGCATATGGGACTTAAACAGTGGAAATGACAAGCTCTTGTTTCCTCTGCACGTCTCATTTTCACTTTCTAATTGGTCGTTTTCAGGTTGGCTTTATGAGAGCAAAACTAATTAGTGTTTCTAAATTCAGCAGAAAAAAAAAGTCACTCAGCTTGATTGTTCTGGTTTCCTCTCCTGTGTCAGGCGCTCAACAATAAAATAAGACTCTAATCATTTTCAAAAATTGCCCGTATTTTTAAACCCCACAGCTGAATGTCACTCCCGGTCTCTTGGCATTTTGTTTGGCATGATCAGGGAACAGTGGTTGCCCTCTCGCCTGTGTGCTCTCTTTGTGATTCGTGGGATGTTTGGACTTGGAGCCGATGGAAAAAAAACAACAAAAAGAACTGTTGTGTTTTAGGTGGGGTTGTTTCTGCTTTGATTGGGAAGGTCCTGCTGACAGGAGCGGCCTAGCAAGTTTACAGTAGCTGTGACATTGCTGTTACCTTTATTCAAAGTGCTCCAGCTGCAGCGAGCCCTCAGGAAGCCCAGCGCAGGCCCACATGGGCGGCTGGCGGCCCACGGAGAGGAGAATGAGCCCTGTTTGAGTTGGCAGACACTCCCCTCTTGGGGAACTTTTGCTGCCTCTGCAGAAAGTCCAGTGGCAACAGCTCTGGTGGGGCGGCGGTGATTCTCGGGGCAGGATGGGCTTTTTCCACCTCTCCTCCCTTTCAGGAAACACATTTTGCTGTTTCTTCCCTCTGTGTTTGCAAACGGAGGGAAGGAGTTCAGGCTAAGGGGCATGGGGCAGAGGGACTGAATGACAGAGCTTAACTGTGAGAGGCTGAGTGTTAACTTGCGGTGATCTCAGAAGGGCAGTTTAATACTCTGAGCAAGCTAATGCGGCGTGCTGGTGGAGCTATATTTATATATGATATGATTAAAGTATATATAAATAAAAACACCACAAAACTGTGCTTATGTTTCCAACATCACCGTAGAGATTCAGTCTTCAGAAGCCAGTAATTAAAAAGTACTTGATCTCAGGTTCGGGAGGAGCAGTGTTTAAATGCAATTAGTGCAAATTAATTTGGACACAGTTCCAGTTTTTCGGAATGTGTCATTATTTGTTTAATCAAGGGAGTCCTTGTTTGAGATGCTATTTGAAGACGTACACTGCGAAACCTATTTAATTTTTAATTTGAATGAATATTCATCAGAAAGCGACCTGCTCCGTGTCCCTCTGCTGCTGCTCACCTCAGAGGTGCGTGCGTTTGCACGCTCACACACAGAGCAACTGTGCGACGGCATCTGAGCTGACTCCAAGGTTGCTTTTTGTCAGTCACCTTCATGTTTCAAATCATTTCAACTGTTTGTGTGTTTTTTTTCCTTTCTTCCACCCCCACCCCCCTGACTTTCCTTCCTACCTCCTCCCCTCTCCTTCTCCCCTCCTCTTCTATCTGCTGCCTGCCGGTCCAGCCAGGAGACTCCAGTGGTGACATCCTGTGGAGCCACAGATCAAAGTAAGTACTTCTCATGCACGTCAGTAGACAGCACCAGTCAGTTAACACACAAACACTACTTGTGTTTCATCTTTGCGTTAAGCTCACCATTATTCTCTACCCTGCGTTCAAACTGGTTTTTAATGCCTTTGCAAAGAAGGGCATTATATTGAACTAGTTGTGAGTTTGATATGATAAGGAAGGTTTTGCATAGCAACCGATTTCCTCATTTCCTGATGCAGTTGCGTATTTACATGGCTTTGAATGATGCTGAACATGACGACACTGTTGGCTTTTGAAAGTTGCCTGTGAACCTGAAAAGTAAAGAAACTGGCAGATCGTGTCCGCATCCCCTGACTATCCTAGAAGTCATTACTCCTTGTGTGGTGTATAAACACGTCAAAAACAAACAATGACCCTGGGCAGACTCCACACTGCAAAACAATTTCAAAGCCTGCAGTGTAGTGTAAACACAAAACATGGCTAACCTTCACGCAGGGAAGACTTCACCTTAAACCTGCTGTTTGTTTTATAGTCCCTGTCGACCTTGGTCAGATATGGTTTACATCTCTTCTGTGCTCTTCAGGTCGATGTAGCTCAGGTTCTGTGCTGACATTTAGGTTCAAGCCTCCTGTGAATCTCTGTAAGAGCTTATTATGATGTTGCACATATTTATTATTATAAAACCTTAGGGCTGTTTATTGCCAAGAACCTCACAATTTAGTTCAATCTTGATTCTTTGGGTCATGATTCCATTTAATATTGATCAGTATGCTTCGTTATTGATTCAGTAATAAGCATAGATGATAAAAAACCCAGACAATTCTGTAGAGTACCTTCTAATGTTTTTGTAAATAATAATTTGTGCTTATTTTGTCTTAGTTTAGAACAAACTGACCTCAAAATGTATTTTACCGTTTCAATTCTTTAAGCTAGTGAACAAAGAATAAAATATAAACTGAACAATATGTTGTAAAGTGCAGGCCAAACAACTTGATTTCTTCACA
>JAPQLA010000012.1:25574333-25584763 GCA_029822935.1 Naso vlamingii | reverse complement strand
CCCCCCCCCCCCCCCCCCCCCCCCCCCCCCCCCCCCCCCCCCCCCCCCCCCCCCCCCCCCCCCCCCCCCCCCAGCAAGAAGGGCCTTCACTGTCAGCAATATGAAAAGTTTTTGTCTTGCAAATAAACCACTCACTCACATGAGACAGCCCCATTGTTCATTTGTTATCATCAGTGGGTGTAGTTGTAGTTAACAGACAGATGGAAATGTGTCCGACAATAGCAGGTGACAGGATGATAAACCAAAGGTGCATTCTGCCTCGCTCCGACCTCACACGGCGGCTGTGCGTCTGTAGCGGCAAAGAAAGGTACGCTGGCCACCACAGCTTGATGAAAACAAAACAATCAGCGCAGGAATGCAGAGCATTGATCTTTATCTGATGATTAAAACATGTACGACTACAAGAATATTTGCGCATGTTATCAACTCTGATCAATAGCGGCTGGTGGGCAGACTGCTGTTGCTTTGCTCCCATGTAGTCTGTGTTGCTCTCTGTCACTTTGTCTCGCTGGTGACATTATGGTCTGCAGTGCTAATTATTTTATAACTATATGTAATTCTCCATCTTTTGTCCGCAGGGCGAGGAGGCTGTTTAACCACTGCTGGAACTGAAGATTGCTTTAAATAAGCAAGTCATTGTAGAAGGTAAACACACAATCATTCACCAGACTCCAGCTCCTGCCTGTGCTGTGTGTGAATGCGGTATCGAGTTGGCTTAATAATTAACTGGATGCAGTGTGGTTGTCTTGTTTGTGTACTGTATTTTGAGTGTGTACATGCGGGGCAAGGGGGTGGGGTGGTGGGGTCGGCAGGTGCACTCTGTCAGTGGTTTGGGACGCTGCCGGTTTGACACCAGCACAGTGAGTAGGAAAGTTCCCCTAAAGGTCAAAATAGAGCTAGAAAAGAAGTTGGTGGTTGTGGATTTGCTTTGTGCTGCGCGACTGAGGAACTTGTTGCTCAGTCTGAGTGTGGAGGCATCTGTCTGCTTGTACATGTTGACATTTGTCGGGAAAAGCTGAAATATGGTAATGCCATGTTTACCAAACAAGAGAGGAGAGGTTTACCGCGCACTGTCTTGCTATCGTTGGCATCTCAGCCATTCTGCTGGATATCTCGTGTTTGCTCTTCACACCCGTCTCCCTAATCTGAGAAAGTTCGGGGCCCCCAGGATGTGAACTTTTGGCTGGAGCGACTCGGTGAGGTGGAGTAGAACAGTGGGGAAGTTTTGTGTGTGTATATTTGTGTGTGTGTGTGTGTGTGTGTGTGCGCGGGGAGGGGAGGTGAGGTGGAGGGGAGGGTGGGTTAACACTTTAGGAGCTCAAGGCTTCGGAGGAGCAGTGTGTCTGTTTTCTGTCTCGTACAGCTTCAACCTCACCGCGGTCTCTTTCTCTCATTTTCTGTTTTGTCTTTCTTTATCGTCTCTTCTCAGTCTCCCACCCGCTCTCTTTCTACATTAACGTGTTGTGACCTGTGAGTAGACAGGTAGGAAATGTGCAGTAAAGTGTCACATAGCAGCTGTACACTTGAGCGGCGCTTTTTCCGTTTCGAGGCTGAGCAACAAGATATGTGAAGTGTAACTTGCAGCCAGTGATTGAGGAGGAATATCCTACACACATGATTAAAAGTGGGAAAAACACAGCTTACTCTAGTTTTTCTTGTCAAAATATCCATATTTTCATAGAATAATTTCCATAACCTTATTTCCATAAAATTATGCTAATAGTTGATAGTTTGTTTTTATGTTAAGTTTAAACAAAATGCTACATTTGAACATTTTCAGCCACAAAGAACAGCAGAAAAATAAAAATAAAAAGTTTCAAGTGAAAGTGTTTTGCCAAGAATGTGTTTCTTAAAAATAGTTTTTATAAAAAGTGAATCCTGTAACTACCCATTCAAAGTTAACTTTGAGTAATTGTGCAATAAGGATATAATAAATACCATTACCTCCTACATAAATGTGTTGGTAGCTCTTGTCTGATTTTTAAGAAAAAGCCATTTCTGTGCTGATGTGTTTTTCTAATCTTAAATATGAACCGCAGCTTCTCCATGGAGTTTAGAAAAAGCAAAAGCAGCTGTTAAGTGTAAGCAATGACTGCAGGATAGTCCTCATTGCAAGAGGAGGTCTTCATCCCCACAGTCTGTTAAACAGGCCGTACTCCTCCTTTATGTGATTCAGACAATCCCACCACATTTGGAAAACAGAGACTTGGAGACAACTGAAGTGAAGGATTCATGTTGCTGCTGTTTATCAGCCGTACATTCTCTGCATAGTGAGCTGCAATCCAGCGGGCCCCTCAGCTGTCTGCTCCAGATGTAAGATCAGCCCTGAAATCTTCCAAATGGTCGTATAATTAATGCTAATGTGGCAAAATCAGCCTAATTATTGACACAACTTTCCAATGTGATTTTGATTGAATCACTAATGCCAAATCCCCGTAGCAGCTTATGGGATTACGATGTCTTGGTGCATAAAGCTCTTTTAAAGTGCAGTAGACTCTAACACAGTGTATGTATGTATGTTTGTGAAGTGTGGTGTGTTTTTGACTACATGCAGACCATCGTGAATCGTTTACAAATTAGGAAACAGGAATTTGAAATAAAGAGAAAGTCTAGAAGCAGTCTGACAACAGTTTTGATTTAGACAGCTGGAACACTTCCCATCATATGGGCACGTCTGAGTGATGGGCCTGCCTCTAATGTGTGCTGCATGTTTGGCTAATTTATTCAGACCTGATGACATACAACTTTCCAGAATATAGTGCTTCTGCTTAAAAGAATCCACAGATGCCCAAAACATGTTTTCTCTGTTTTGAGGACTTCAAATCGTTATTGTCTCATGCTGAACCTTATTTGAATTTCATGAATCCATCTAAGGGAGCAAAGAACACATCATGCAAACACTCAGTTTCTTGTAATTCCTCCTTTGCCGTAATGCTGCGGTTTATATTGCCTTAGTTTTAGCTGTTGGGCTTGCTTTGTTTAATCCACTTTTTATGGAAGTGTTGAGAATAAACAAGTTGATTCATGAGCTGGACCCTCAGAAAGGTCGTGCACAGATTTATGCTGGGATGAAAATAGGGCCTCTGTAATAGTTCCCTTGACTGCATTTATTGCTTACTTTAAAAAAGTAATTTCTTTATATCAGCATCAAGCTGAAAATTGCCATGTATTAGTATTAGGCTTGGTAAGCTTCTAATTCTGTGGCATTTACAGCCGGCTGTGTTTCCATGCATTTATAACACTTTGATTCTTAAGAGCTCCTTTAATCGCTTATGCCTAGCTTGGAACATAATAAACAACTCGCTGCAGCAAAAGTGCCACATGGGGGAGATTTCCAGCAAGAAAGTTAAACGCTTCTGTCACTGGCAGTTTTGTTGCTGTGTTTTTCATGCACTGTAAGTACCGTAATCTACTCTCTGAGCTTGGCTGCTGTAGTACAAACAGTGACAGGCAGAATAGATGCAAGGCAGCGTGAAAATGAAAAATTATCGTCCCTACAAAGACGTCACAATGGAGACCAAAGCAGAGACATAGCGCCGGCGTGCCTCTACCTTTTCCTGTTGATTGAGATCACAGGATGTGTCAAAGCCTTCTAAACACCCTCACCTGGCCGCCGTCTGCTCTCCCTATCTGATGCTCTGCTCCCATGACTGCATCAGCTGTCAGAACACACTCTGGCAGATCGCCCGCCTCTGTATTGTCTGGCAAACAGGTTGCTCAGTTATATGCAAGCCTCATGCTGAATATATTATGTCATAAAATAGAGCAACATTCTTATTTTCTCTTGCATCCCCTACAACTTTAATGTGAAATATCTCCTGCTCTAAGGTGGAAAAGAACTGCCTTGATAGTGTTATCACAGATGTGTTATCTCGAAGCTACTTAAAGTATCTTTTTTGGGGGGGGGAAACGCGTTTGGCAAGTTTCAATTTCTTTTTCTATCAGCATCAAACAGACATGTCTTCTTTTGGTCTGAGACATATTGACGGATGTATAAACTCTGGTCTGCACAGAGAGTGAGGAGCTTTGATAATGTCAGACTGCTACCAGGTGCAGACGGCTAACGTGACACAGTCTTTGTGCGAGATTGACTGAGGCGACAGAAGTAAGCAAATTCCATCCACAGATGAGTCGTCTTACAGCAAGATGAAAAGAAAATCACAAAAGTGAGAAAAGGTGTATGAGCTCTGCTCCTTTTTTTTTTTTTTAGCTTTGGCCTTGTGTCTCTGCTTCAGAAAGATGAAAAAGAACTAATAACTTGGATTTATTTGTTGTCCTCTCAGCACATGACTATACAGAAGTTTTTTTTAATTTTTTTTTTTTTTTTTTGTGGTAACCCAGGTCAGCATCTACCAAACTGCTTTTTCTGCAAAACAATATACCACACTGTGACTGGTGGAGAATCAGATATAACTTAAAATCTATGTTATACATCTATATATTATGACTCATTGAAAGTGGGTCTGCTTATAGTTTCCAGTCTGATGAGAAAAGGTCTCTGACTATGTAAGGAAATGCCTCAAAGTTCCTGCAAGGCGCTGTGATTCTTATTTGGATAGTTTTGACTTTGTTGCAATCACTTCATGTCATGGTAAATATCACTTTGGCAGTCCTTTGCTTTCTGCGTTTATTTTAGAAAACAAATCCCTTTTAGGGATAAGGCACCTGGTGGGGCTACTTAATGGAATGGCTTCAGCCCTACGCAAATAAACAGCTTGCATTTTTGGTGTGAGATTAGGAACGAGGCTGAGAGAGAGCGAGAGACGCAGAGCTGGAGTGAGGTGGGTAAAAACCAAACAAAGAAAGTCAACATGTGGAGAGGACAGAAGTGGAGGAGTTGCACTAAAACTTCCTACTGCAGTCGACTCTTTGTATTTGTGTCTGTAGAAGTGCATGTGAACATTGGCACGTTGTGAGCTTTTAACCTGGGTCACACTTTGCCTTTTTTTCAGCCTAATGCTGAGATAGAGCTCTTTCCTTGAGTAGCTGACCAGTGAGTCAGCAGTAGGATATTATTCAAAAGGGCTGGAAAATATCTGAGTCTTTGTTTTCCACACTTGCACATACAAAAACATGCAGCTTTGCCTTTTCTTAACCTGGAAAAGATAGTGTGTTAACCAGAGCCAAAGAAAGGGAGTGAACAGGGAGGAGAACAAGTGACCAGTGACACATAAGTAAAAGTGAGGGCTACATTTCTTCTAAATCACTCAGCATCCTGTTGAATTTAGTGAGAAATGGAGCCTATAAACCAGGTATATCAAATAATATCCCAGTTATTTCATTCAGCTATGACTTAGCCTGTTGCACTTGCTCTGCATATTAACTTATGTATTGTTAACAATTATATTCCCTCTAATTCTCTTCTTGGATCGTCTGGAGAATGTTAATTGTGTTGAAAACTCTTTCAGAATTGAAGATTCGGCTAAATGAAACCTTTTCTTTAAGGTCATATTCAAATCAGAGCAAATGAATCTGAAAACTCTGTATTTGAAAATGGAGCTGCAACAATTAATCGAATAATCGATTAAACGATGGATAGACAATTAATGGACAACTATTTTGATAAATGATTAGTTGTTCATTTGTCAAATAAAAATGTAGAAAGAACTGCTGGTTTAACCTCTTAAATGTGAGAATTTGCTGCTTTTCTGTGCCATTTGTCACTATAAATGAGTTTTCGTGTTTTGGGCTGTAGTTTGAGCAAAAGATGCAATTCAAAGACGTTACATTGGGCTCTGTGAGATTAAGAGGAGCATTTTTTCCACTTTTTTGACATTCATGGAATAAACGATTAATCGATTAATCGTGAAAATAATCGGCAGATAAATCAGTGATGAAAATAATCGTTTGTTGCAGCCCTACTTGAAAATGATGTTGTTCCCACTATAATTGTAGTCAACCTCAGTACTGCTCGAGTATGAATCTACATGTGGCATTCCAATAAAAAAGGAAATAAAAACAAAAAAACCTTTTGAATTAACTAATTGAAAGCCTTAATTTAATTTCCACTCAAGTAAAGTAAAAAAAAAAAAAAGTTCTGTTTTAACCAAACACAATAATCAGTGGTTCTCAGTGACGTGTTTCAGTTTCTTTTTATCAGAGGACTGAAGTTTTAAATAGTGCTTTTACCAAGTAGCAGAAAAATAAAGCCCACACTGAAGAAAAAAATGCAGTTCCTTGAATAGCCACATGGGGCAGAAATCCAATTTTACAGCAGAAAAAAAAAACATGTTTACAATGCCGCTTTGTGCTGTGCGTGTGTTTGGGGATTTTTTATTCAACTCACGGGTTTTAATTACATTAAGGCTTATATATATGCATAACTTTATGCCTGGCGGCTACGAATAGCAGCTAGCCGCTAGCTGTCTGCAAGGCCTCACCTCAACTAACTCATGTTGCTAAACTTGACCTCTTGGCTGTATTTGTGGTGTTTATGCCTTCTGGAGATTTTTTTATGAAAATGTTAGACAAATAATATGACTTGCTGTCCAGTTAATTGCATAAACAAACTGTTGGATTCGTTTATGCTCCGCCCACGATCCACATCTTTCCTCATTTTTGAAATAGCTGCGAGTTTGGCAGAGTCAGGCACACGCTGAGCTTTAAAATGACTCTCCAGAAACGGATGAGTAACATCGCTAAAACTATGTCCATGTTTAATCCAGTCTATGGATTTTAAAGGCTCCCAACAAAGGATCATTTTCGTTTCTAGTTGATCCACTTTGGAGAGTTTTGAAAGAATTTGCAAGGGGGGAAAGGCTTCAACAAAGAGGTGAATGTGCTTCTCAAATTTAGCTGCCTTAGTGTGGACATGACCCGAGAGGAACACGAGAAGTGAAAGGCTATTTCTACCCAAATGTGGGTTTATTTATGTAATCAGATGAAGAAGGTGGAGGCATTTTTAAACTGATATTTATTTACAGTTTTCTCTGGTTTTAGCCTTGGCTCCTGCGTTGTTTTCATAAACAAAGTCCCTCTGGCCAGCTAGAAAAAACAGTGGGCTGCTCAGTGCACTGAAAACAGGAATGACAAACACCATTAGCTGAAAAATTTCCATCTCATTGCAACTATGTTATTGTTTACTTTACCATACACGTCCTAATATGGTTACCTCCCTGTCAAAGCGGGCCAGAGCAGAGCCGAGGGGCCCTCGCAGGGAGACGCTTTCAGCTGCCACTTAGACAATAAGAAACAAATGTCACAGCTCGGCAAAAAAGCTTGGCTTTCACAGCCTTACAGTACTTGGCCTTCCACGCTGCTTGGCTCAGGCTCCTGTGTGATATTTATCTACTCTCCACTGTTAGATGCCCTCACAATGTACCCCCACCTCTCTCCTTCTCTGTCCCCTCTCGTCTCGTCCTTCTTCCCTTCCTTCTGTCTTTCTTTGTCTGTATCGCTCCATCGATCTCTGTCCCCGTCCCGGTGTTAGCTATGCGGAGGTTGACTGATGGGCCTCTGTTTGCTGTGTTAAGTTATTTATCAGGGGGTGTGGTGATGTGTTTGGAGTGGCTGTTGCCCTCCTCCCTGCGGCCGAGCAGAGGCCAGTTCAGCTGCAGGTCGCGCCCCGGCCCGAAGCCGACAGCGCGTTTGAACTGGGAACATCTTGGCGACGCTTACAGGCCCTTTATGATACTTGGATGAACTCAGAAAACCCTGGAATACTGCAGAGGAAATGTAGCATTCTTGAGGCTGTGGCTTTTTTTTTATTTTAATTGTTCTAAGTTTGTGCAAGCTTCTGCTGTGTTGTTTCTTATTTCAGATTGAATAAAAGCGGGATATACTCTATAAAGGGCCTGAAATGTTTAAGACTAGCTTGTGTAGCAGCAGCAGTAGCAGGTTTGATCCAAGCACGGGTGGATAGATTTGCGTGAGCACTTTTGTCAATCCAAAATCCAGGTAAAATGTCATTAAAGTCTTAAAACTCTTGGTCGCTTAATTTGTCAGTCATGTGTTAGTATTCTCCACGGACTGTCAGCATAGAGGCTATTAGGCGTTGGGGTCAAGCAACCTCACCACAGGTTAGTCTGGCAGAAGGTGGAGATCGGGTTCTTTCAGATGCATGGGCTTTCTTTTCCCAGTTGGTGGAAGATGATGGCAGCCTCACCTCAATCCTAAAATCCTCACGTTTATGATATTTGCCCAGTATTATCTGTGCCTGTGGATGAATGGGAGGACCGAGCATGAGGAATGTAGAAGGTCAGACTGCGTGATTTACACAGTACAGAGCCAGAGAATCCTTGGGAAAATACTTGGACCGGGATCAAACAGACGTCATGTGATATGTTCTTAACACTGACCTTTAAATTCATGGATTTTTACTGCTCCCCTTTGGCAAGATGATGCACTAAATGTGAAACAATTTGTATTTTAACATTTTGAAGATAAAAGCGAGATTTAAAAAAAAAACATTATTTTTTAATAATTTGTGCGGCCTGAAACATACTTGGGCTCCTTTTTTTTTTTTTTTTTTGCAATTTTACACAGTCATGTGTTACGGAGCTTGCTCGTGTGCTGCTGCTGCTGCTGATTGTTTTTATAAAATGATTCAGTTTTGAGGTTACTGAATCAAAGCTGTAGTGCCGCTTCTTTGATTATGCACAGACATTCAGAGTGAAACCAGACACTTTTACTGAATTCCTGGAAGAGATTTGACATCCATGCTTTTCATCTGATTGGCTAAAGACCAGTGATAGAATATGTTCTTAGTCACAGTGACTGTGATATGTGAAGCATAGACCCACAGAGGAAGCTGAGAGGAAGTGGTCAATTAAAGTGACTTTTCTAACTAGGGATGAATACAATGATAAAATTCAGTCAGGCTTTACATTAGTTAGAACCGTAGTTTAGTAGCTCTTGAGGGTTTTTCCACTCCATTACTTTTATATTTTGTTGATAAGCTAGTGGCACTGACCTTTTGTGGTTTTTTTCCCCATCTGAGCCGAAAGACTATGCCCTCTTTGACATTAATGAACTTTGTGAAAGGGTTGTTTACTGGCTTCAAGGTCAGTTTCTGAGAAGGGCAGCAGGTTTTCTTGTAAACTTATTTACAGCCAAAGAAGTGTAAACACCGTAAATGCATACAGGTGCAGCCAGTGTGATACTGGCACATTTTCCTTTTTTTTTCTCCCCCTCTTTATTTTTTTTTTTCTTTTTTCAAACCATTCCCATGTGACACACGCAGAAAGGCTATTGTGTGCATGTGTGTTTATTTCTGGAAGCACTTTAAAGTAATATGTGCACCAACAAAAAAGTGAAAAAAAATTACTCTTAGAAAGTGTAATGATGTGCCTACTCAGAGTACAAAGCTGAGAGGGGAGAGAAGACGAGGAGAGGCAGATAGCGAGGCAAACGCAGGACTGGTGGGGGTATTAAATATGAATTAATGGAATGTTGCTCAGGCACATCTCTGGGTGTAGTGTACTGTTGAAAAATAAAATTTATGTTGCCAGCTACTAGCGGCGAAGGTGCATTTGGACTTAGTATCCTTTAATTAGAAGTGAGATATTAGCATTTCATAGGGCTTTATGCTGGGTGAGGGGATCGGCCGGCCACCGCGCCTTCATTAGCCAGCTTCTCTGTGTAATGAGTGCCGTCATTAGCTGATGGAGTGGATTTGCCCTGGCTCTACCTTGAAAGGCACATCTCTTACATACTTGCAAGAAATCAGGCCTTTTAATGGATTTCTTAATGAATAAAATAAGATGCCACTTCTTTAAAATTTGACGTGTGCATTTCTGATGATGTACACTACAGCTGCCTTTTACTTTTTTATTAAATTAATAATAATAATGAAAAACAGAATAATATTTAAGATGGTGGGGGGAAGGTGGTAGGATGGCTTACATTTTTTAAGATGAAAAAAATGAATCAACTTTTTATGGTGAGAAATTCATCATAAATTCTGAATTATGTCAATACTATGTGGGCGACAGCAGTGCTCCATTAAAAGGGCGGACATTCAGTCATATGCATAGAAGCTATAAGGTGTGTGTGTGTGTGTGTGTGTGTGATTTTGTTTCAGAGGTCTAAGGACGTGAGCTACAGTGCAGTACAGTTAAAATTCACTGTTTATCGGAGGAAAAAAAAAAAAGGCAGAAAAGCTCTTTGATAAACCTGCCTGCAAATTACATGTGTGTGTGTCTGTGCAGGAGTGTGTGCACATTCAACAACAGACAAGACAGTCAGCGCCGAGGTGTTTTTTTGTGATATGGAAGTCTCCCTAAGCCTTCGGCTGCGGCTCCATTCTCAGAATCAGGCGTGAAGTGATTAGTATTTTATTGATGAGCTCCTGAAGTGGCAAGTGTGGGAAATTGGATCTTTGATCTCCTGGAGTTTGGGAAATATATCCTGAGTGTGTGGAGCTCTCCAGGTAAAGCACCCCCATCCTACCAACATCACTACAATACACACACACATGCACACATGCACAC
>JAPQLA010000012.1:25557628-25574233 GCA_029822935.1 Naso vlamingii | reverse complement strand
ACACGCACACACACACACACACACACACACAGACAGACAGACAGACGTTTGGGAGGGACATATTCCTCCCCTTCTCCAAAACACATATTTGTTTTGGATGTTTTCACTAGGAGTCTACACGGTGATTACAGATGTTCATTAACAAAATTGGGTATTTGTTTTAAACTTTAACCAATCACTTTGATATGCTAATTACAGTGTAATTTAATTTGAGCCCTGTAATGATGATGCTGTTATTATGGACATAAATGATGCAGTTAAGCTGAGAGTAATCTCATTTGCATACTGTACATGCCAGTAAATTAAGCCCTTTCCTGCATTGCTTCAGCTTTAATTTTCCACTCCTTTTCACACAGCATCCCTCAGCCCCTGTGCCTAATAGCAGGCCAGCCTGTTTGATGTGGAGAGCTGCTTCCTCACACTAAATCTAGTCACAATATGTAATACATAAAGGCTCTCATTATAACTCTAAGTGCTCTTTTAAGAAGTTGGTATTAATAAGCAGACGAGCTTTTCCTGCTTTGTAGTGATACACAAAAACAGTTTTGTCCGTCACCATAATCATCTACAGAATTCCTTCATCATCATATGAGAAATGAAAACTATCATGCTTGTGTGATAATGATGTGCCAGTGAAGAGTTAAAGAGCCCCTAATCATATTGTATATGTCCTCCTCTATGTGTCAATCAGAGATATCTTCAAAGAGGGGATTGTATTTTCATATTCCTGCTTTGAAAAAAAGATGAAGGGCCTGTGGATGTTTTTTCCCCTAAGAGCTTTTCCCCTCGCCAAAAACTAATTGAAAAATATTGCCTTATTGTATGTTTAGAGCAAATAAGTTGGCCTCTATCCCTTGTACAAATGCTTTTTGATGTCTGTGTTTCTAACGGAGGGACACAGCCGGCCTTGATAAAAGCTCCTGTGTCTTCATTAGAGACGCAGCACCTCATGCTGTCTGATTGTCTGATGTTTGCAGTGAGAAGGTAAACATGTTTGTCATACAGGGGTGTATTTATGCTGATCAAACATGCGAGGTGGGCCGTGGTGAATGTTAAGGACTTTGGCTCAGCAGCCTCACAGTGTTCTAAACTTGTCCTCACTTCCCCTGCACACAAACAGAGTCCGACTTCTCTGTGCGCTTTGAAGGTGGGTTAGGAGGGTGGTTTATGGACTTTAGCACTGACAATACAATTGCCCTTCACTGAGAATGCTCCTCCATTTTGGACCATAAAGAATATTATTTTTCTGCCAGCCAATTTTCTCTGTTAGGCTCTAATTGGCTACATAAATCTCGGCCGTAGAGGGTGAGAAATGTTGCCGTGTCACACAGTGTAATCTTCACCCTTATTTACCAATTCATTAAGATTCATTGATGCAGGATCGGTGAGAGGAAATGACAACATAAATCAGGCCTCCAACATAATGACCCTAATCAGTTGGGAATTGCAGAAAATGTCATGATGAACTATGTCCTTGTATTAGTGCTACTGTACATTGTCATTGTGCTGCTTTATGAGTGGAACGCATCCTCCTGACATGGGCTGTATTTAACAAAAAAGGAGTTGTTAAAACCTGATTCCATTAAAACGCAGAAATTCATGTAAGGTCTTTTGGTATTTAGCCTTTTGCCTTTTATCTTCAGTTTAACTGTTTAATAAAAGGCGCAAACTCTCGTCTTTTTTAACCCTCTCTGGGAAGCCGGAGCTTTTAAAATAATAACCTGCTTCTTAGGCTTAAACGACCCCGGTACCATGCTCCTTCAGATCAGCAGGGGGGGTCAGTGGGTAAGACCACTCCCTTACAAATGGGAATCAGATGCTTTGTAGAAAAAAATGGCTTGCTGTTCTGTTGCAGATGCCTAAATTTGAAACAGTCACCGAGCGCTGACAGTTATAAATATCCAGAGCATTTCCATGTCATTAATTGTGTGTAAAGGTTCATGATTGTGTCTGGAAAATCAATAGCTTAACCTAATCTGTGTGTGTAACTGTAAACAAAAGAGGTGGGAGACCAGCACCTGCTGTGTGATCTGCCTGTAGAGACACATTTGACAGTGTTAAGACTCATTTAAATAGCAGGGGTGAGGCCAGAGCCTACAGTTTCTTCCAGTTATCACGCTTGGTACTGAGAGAGGAATCATAATAAATGCATCTACCACACTTGATGACTTACTCAACAGTAATTAGCGGCTTACTTGTAGAGCGCTGGTTTACCACAAGTCTGTGCGGATTGATTCAACAGAACTAAAAAGCTCTTCCCAAAAATGATTAGGCTACATGTTGTCAGCTCGCAGAGGAAGCACGCACTCCAGTGAGTTGACATCTCCCCAAAAGACAGCTGTTCTAATAATATTGTCCTCTCTTTGCGTAGCTACGCAATATTAATTAGACAAGTTCGTTAAGGCTAACCTTGGTTTTCCCCAGGAAAATGCATCTGACACATTTCCTCTCCGAGAGTCCGCATTCTCGTCCCCATGGGAACAACTCTTACATGAATTCGAGTAAAAATGATTAAAAATATATGACACACTTTAAGTAATGTTAAAACAATAAGCTCTTTTGCGGATCCCATAGGATGCGGAGAGACTGAAGTGGTGTTTGTCTTTGGGTACGCATGTTTGACAGGTCTAATTGGTAAGAGGAGCTTGAGGGGAGCCATGCCAACTCCTTCCCGTGCATTGAGCCTGTGGTCAGAAAACGAGGCCCCTTGTCTCCTGGTGTCTGTCCTCTCGCTGTAGTGTTAATGGGCATGAGCCGCATGTGAGTGAGATTATCAAAGTCAAATGAAGGAGAGTCGCTGAGAAAATCTGTGGCGAACCACTCCTAAAAGAGGCTCCACATCCCAGAATTACTATTCCATTCATGTACAACCAGATTTAAACTCATTAGACTTCTCTATTTACTTAGTCTCTATCGGCCCCTAGTTGCACTAAAAATACCCTGGCCTGCCTTACTTTGGCACATTCCGTCATTGTCTGTGCACAGCAGGCCTTCACACAGAGGTGTTCCTCGGATGGCTCCATGCAAAGGAGACAAACTGGTTTGTGTATTTTCTGAAATTATGGATCTACTCAGCTTCTCCACTGGAGTCTGCCTTCTAGTACCCTTCTTATTGGTAATTTATCTGAGCTTGTAGCGTGATAATAGGTTGATATTCTTGCAAATCATCACACTCACCACCGCTCGGATGTCGAGCCCCTTCTCCTCTGCTCGTTGTGTCATAATAGGTTTGGATTTAGATTTCATGCTTGAGAATCCTATCACAGTCATCCCAATGTGTTATAAATATGCGTTTGGCACCCTTGCTCATATTTTTTGTCTTCCTTACATGGGGGGGAACTGTTTTTTAAAGGGGGAGGGGGACTAAATGAAATCAGTAGGGGTAGTGGAGACAGAAAACTATGGATTGTGGGTAGAGAAGCCTTGTTGATAGCATCAGCTCAGCAGATGGCAAGTTGTTGAAGACATAAAAAATAAATGGTTAAGGTGACGTGCAGCTTGAAAGTCCCCGCACTGCACTGCCTACCTTTTCTTTTAAGTAATCAGTACCTGCTTTTTGAAAATAAGGTATTTGTGATCGATCAAAGTCATGCATCAATCAAATAATCATAAAATAAAGCCTGCTTTGATTGTCTATAGAGACCATCTTTGTCCTATCCGCGTGACTCATTTTTCGTTGTTGTTGTTTTTTTCTCTCTATGCCCTCATGCGTGAGCTCTTGGAGCCTTCAGACATCCTTTGTTTTTTCCACAAACCCAGTTACTGAATAATTGAACGAGGTAAATGTTTAACATGTTTTTACAAGTTCCTCGCTGTGCTGTTGTGAAGAGCCACTGTTTGTTGGGTCTGGGAGCAACAGTCGGTTGCTTTGCTTGACAATGATGTGTTTCCATAGGAGACCACCTCGCCGACTGCCCACCCCGCCGTCGCCCATCTTGTTCTCATTCATGGTGGCTTGCTAGCAGCTGCAACACACCAACCCTAATGCGTCTTCAAATGTCAGAAGAATGACTTTTTGTTTATCTTGACTTCTGCCTCGCTGTTTATTCTAGCCGAAAGCTGCATTTGCATCGACCTTGATTCCCCAAAGCCCCCCCCCCTCCTCCCAGAACCTGTTTACACTATGCCTGCCCCGAGTGTCACCTAGGAAATCGGCTGATCATTCCACCTGGTTAATATTAAATGGCTCCTGCAAGGAGATGTGTTTGTTCATAAACACAAACCCCGCTCCCCCTGTTTACTGTAGCCATGGCAGCAATCACTTATTAAACAAACAGCTGCTTTGTTTGCCAGCATGAGTGGTCTGCTTATACCCCGTACAAGGTCTGGGAAGAACCTGGAAATCTGTTCTGTGTCTCGTGTGGCGCAGGGATGTGGGGCTTTGCGATGGAGGTATTAGTTGCAGGGAGTGGGGTACATGTTCTTTCTTTATCGTCACAGTAGTCTGGAGATATGCTTTGCTTATCTGTGACTTGGTTGAAGTGGCTGACAAGATTACATGCTTGTTTGGTCTGACTGTGAAGTCTCCTTTGGCAGAATGTCATCCCTGCCGTTAGTTCCTCTCAGCAGAGAGCGGCCAGAGAAATGCAGTCAGAGCGGCAAGCTAGTCCAAACTGAGTCTTTTTGATTGAGGTGTTTCTGGTTTGCAGAAGCTTTTTTTTTTTGCACATAATATGTGGAAGGGTGTGGGGCTATAGTTTGGAAAGGTTATTGGGATTTAGCCCAATTTCCTCGTCTGTTGTCCGGTGGATGTTTCCTAGAGACGTATTCTCAGAGTAGTTTGTTGTCAGTGATAAGGGCTGTGATAATGGATTATTTAACATACAGCTTGTGTTTGTCTTCTGGTTTTTCCCCAGAATCAGGAGCCAAAACACATCAGAAACACAAGACAAACCTTGAGAAGTATTCTGTTGTTGCACCTTTTGTCCACGATGATGTGTTGTCTAGTCTAGCAACCAAGCTGAACCTAAACAGCTCCAATTTGAGCCTCTCTCCATTGTTTGCTCCATGGTGTGTCTTTATCTCCCACCCAAGAAATGTTGTGCTTTTGTTGTGCGCTTGTGTAAACAAGGGCTGTGTGAGAACTTGGCGAATCGAAGCAGGTGGCCACCGAGGCTTTACTGTCATGAGCATTAAAGAAAAACAGAACATGAAGAAGGGTCAGAGCACAGCTGCGCAGGCCGACCCTACCTTGAATCGACTGCTGACTTGTTTGAGCTGTTGAATTCCAGGCAAGCATGACAGGGGGACAGGCATTAGATTTCGAGCGGGGGGGGGGGGCAGGGCTGATGAGCTCTGGCCGCCGGCTGTTCTTAACCTTCAACCTGTCTGGTCAGGTGGGAGACACCATGTGACTTTTGTTTGTACTGTACTCCCCATATTTGGGGCAGGGAAAACAAAACAAACTGTAAACAAACAGAAACTCTGACCTTTCTTATTATCCAGTGTTTGTTCCAAACACTTGTTTTGTTTTGCAAGCAACTCCCCAAAAAGAACAGACAAGCATCTAATAATCAACGGCACAGCCAGTTCTTTTTGTGCAAACTGTTGCCTTGTTTTGATCTCCTGGAATTTCCATCGTTTTGATTCTTTTTAAAACTTTTTTTCCAGCTCAGAAAAACAGCTGTCATGCTCCATTAATAATAGGAAGGAGTTTTTCTTTCTCATGTCTCCTTTTGTGTGTTGTTTTTATGTTGAAATGTTTGTGTCTGGAGCACAAATACGTATGTTTTTAACCCAACAAACTACAACCCTTTTAGCAGGACTCTTGACCCGTAATTATAGCTGAATTTGTGCATGTTATATAAATGGAACAGATGGAAAATCTTGGAGCTTTTTAAGTCATCACAGACACGGCTATCCCCTGAGCTAAGTGAAAATAAATAGATAGATAAACAAACTCAGGGCCAAGTCACGTGGCCGAGTTGCCCGGGCCCCAGCTGATGACGGTGGCGCTGCCTCAGTGCTTTGCAGATTAACACTGTTATCGGCACAACTCTCTAATAAGGCTCTTTTCTATCTGCTTGATATTTATGATGGATAATGCCCATTTTCCCTTTTCTTTTTTCCTCCAATTTTTTTTTTTTGCTCATAATATTGCAGCTTTGAATTATTCTGCGGTGAAATTAATGAGAAAGTAGATTTATGGGTTTCATTTGTTTGTCAATTCGAAAATTAATTGGGTGTTAATTTTAGCCATCCCCTCATCAGTGCCGGTTCTAAGCATGCGTGCATTACTTTGCATTCATTGTGGCCTCGCTCTCCTTTATTGTGGGTCACTAGTTTTTGCATACATTAAAATAGCCCCGCAGCTCATTCTCTTGATTACTTTTGGAGATGCAATGCATTTGGAAATTTACGCCTTTCCGTTATAATTATGAAAATTTCGCATGGAATGACAGTGCATGTATAATAGCCATTACTCCCCCCCCCTCCTTTTATGTAGCTTTGGAAAAAAAAAAAAAAAAAGAAAGCAGGCCCTTCTCTTTTTTTTCAGTTTGTGGAAAAATGTCTTTTATTTGAAAAAGAAGTGGGGATGAATAACGTCAGCACATGGTTTATTTCAAATGGCGTTTAATTTTGCAGAAGAATGTGTGCTTCTAATTGGTGTCTCATAAGGGGAGTCAGTGCGAGCGAGGGCCTGTAGATGGAGTTGTGGCTGGCTGCTTCCCATCCCACAGTATTCCTCTCGCTCACTCCTTGTTTAGAAAATCCCATTATGGAGGGAGGCCGTGCCAGACTGGAGGGGTGAGCCGGGTCAACATCTGTCTGGAGGGAGAGGGGGGCCGACTCTAGCCCCAGCCCAGAGAACAGGGCCTGTAGGCCGGGTCCAGGCTGCTCAGACAGGCCCATGAGTGTGGGGGCGTTGTGACACACAACTGAACCGGCACAGGCCACAGTGTCAGATGACTCACTCGGATATGCTTCTTGCAAGGAGGGCTTCTACAGGAGAGGAGATGTAAACCATGGTGATTTTTGCTCTGGTACTGTTTTAGCTCACTGGAGCCCACAACTGCCTCAGATGACAGTGCGCTGGGAGACAACTCATGAGAACCACGACTTGAAAGAGCAGTGCTGCTTACAGTGCTGTTTATTTTTTAATAATCCCAAATCTAGATTATTATCTCACCTATGGTCTTTAAATATTCTTATATGACAAGTTGTCAGCCTCAATTTCCGATCTGTCAGCCTGAGTGTGTGTCCCCGTGGTGTCTGGGTGTGTGTCTGCATCTTGTTTAGATCTGGATCTCCAGAGACACTGTGCCTGTGTAGTTGAGCACATATTAATTCGCATCGGCCCTCCTATTACTCGTTTTAAATGCAACACCATAAATCTGCATTTAGTTCCATTTTCACCTTCTTTCATGATGAGGCCCAGTGTTTTAAAGGCATTTATTCTGCTTCATATAAATAATTAATCAGCCAAGTTAATTTGCTTCTGCCTGACTTGGTCAGCTTCATTAACCGCCCTGGAATTGGGAGGCTAGACGCGTTACGCCACTGAGGCCTGCGACCAGTGCACAATAGCTGTAAATCATTCCACTGATTTGAGGAATACAGGCCCAGTTATGCACCCGTGTCACTGGCACTCGTCCCCAGAGAGACAGAGGGGGATGTGGGGGGGGGGACGCATGTCTGTCTGGCTTTTGTGTATCAAAAAGCAGAGCAGAGGATGTAAAATCTAAGCAAATAGCACAATTCACATTCAATACTAATGACTGCTGTCATATCTTAACATGAAGCCATAGTAATGCATTTGCTGACAGTATTTGCAAGTTATTCTTTTGAGCTAGATAAAGTTCCATGATACATTTTATTCTCCAATTAATTTTTTTTTTCACCAAGACTCGCATTCTGGTGTCTGGTGAGGTCCTGTGTGTGAGATTAAGGGGAATCTACTGGCAGAAATGAAATACAATGTTATTAAGCATGTTTTCATTAGTGTATAACCACCAGGTTATAAGAATCGCTGCATTTTCTTTTCCTCAGAATGAGCCCCTGTAAGCCCCTGTAAGTCCCTCTTCATCAGAGTCTGCCATGTTGTTTCTACAGTAGCCCAGGATGGACAAACCAAACACTGGCACTAGAGAGCGCCTTTCACATTTTTTTTGCCTTTTTAGCAGCCACTGTGGGCTCTCCTACACCACTGGAGAAGTGGAGGATGAGGCAGGGGGTATTCCGTTGATTGCAGTCTGCAACATCATCACTAGGTGGCGCTAAATTCTACACACCGGGCCATCACTTTAGCACCCCAGAAGGATTTGACTGTTTTTGCTCGGCCTCAGATTAGATGTTTCTCATGGAGATCCTTTGGCAGGCCTCACACAGTCGCCCTGTTTCCCATTAAAAAGCCATTCTGCCGTGGTCCTTCTGGGAGCCATGCAAGTAAATATATCCATTTCCATAGAAAGTGTTTTGTTTTGGAGGTCCAGTGTTTTCTTGGGCTCCTCTGCTCTCACTCGACTCAGGTTGGGTTCCTCTTCGATGTGCGCCGGACCCCAACCCCTCCACCCCCACCCGCGCCTATGCCCCATAATGGAAAACACAAACAAAACCTGAGTCGCTCTCCCTCTTCTCCCGCTCAGTATGGACTTGTCATAAGATCCGCACCGGAAAAAGACAAAACAAAGGAGCAGTTCATTATGCTGCGGAGAAGCAGTCTGTGGGAGCGTTTGTGTTTGCCTCATTGCATACGCTACAAGCAAACAAACAAGACGTTGGGAAGCACAAACCAACTGGGAAACCTGCAATAAAAGTGAAATTGTGTGGGAAGGATATGACAGATGTTTATAGTTTGGCCCAGAGTTAAAATGCGACCTCATTGCTGTGTGTTTTAACAGCTGCTTCTCTCTGTCTCTGTCCCTGTTTTCTCTCTTTCTTTCTGCATCTTCTCCCAGGTTTTTAAGTCATGATGCAAGAATCTGGGACGGAGGCGACGAGCAACGGACCAGCCAATCAAAATGGGGGAGCGAGCATGGAGAGCGGCTCCAGGGAGGGCCGACCAAAGAGCGCCACGCCGTCAAGGGAGGTGACTGCAGCTGAACTCCTGCATCTCCAGCAGCAGCAGGTAGACCAGCCCCCCTCTCACACCTGCCTTCACTTTATGGAGCCATGTCAACAGCAGGCCGATCCGCCTCTTAAAGTGCCACTTAATATTTAATTCCACCTCAAAGTACATCTCGTTCATAAACACATTATTATTATTATTTATGTATATTGGGCCCCTTTTTGAATATTTAAAGAAGAGGAAGTGCTCTCTCGGTGTGATTGTGTTTGGTTGTGAGCGTGTTTATCTTGGCATGCAGCATCTGCATTTTGGTCAAATATTTATCATGGTGTTCTAACAAACTTTAAGTATGTAGGTGCCACAGGATGTTGTAGACAGTTAAGAAACCGTGGCATCCAATAAGATGACAGCATTTTCTCCCGACTCTTTGTAAACACGCCTCACACTCACAACTAATGCCACACTCTGCCGCGCTCACCAATGAGGTGCGGAGATGCACGCCGGCGTTATCGTCAACGCAGCCCAAAACATTTTCACCATCTCAGACTTGAGGCAAACAGACAAGCTCTTTCTGTTGGTGTCAGCGTTATGTGTGGCACACGACAGCGTGTTTAAGGAAACAACACTGAAAAGATCAGTGTGTCTTCTGCTATCTCGGTCTATCCGACAGGACGACCAGGGTTGTTGTCAGGAGCTGTTTGGTGATGATGCACAGGCCCCGCGTCGCTGTCTGTTGTCACAGCACATCCATCAGCGTTTGCACCGGGAGGGCAACACTGCTGCAGCATGCAGCACGAGGGATGCGGCACCATAACGTACAGAGCTGAGCAATAATTCAGAATAATCATTTATCATCTTTCAGCAAAATCATCATGACCTTATGATGATAGGATATTGTAGTGCAGTGATAAACAGTTCTGTTGTCAGAACTGATGATAACCAGCAAATACATTCATATCTCATTCTGGCAACGCAAAGTATGAAGCATTTCTTGTAAATAGCTCAACATTTTATAAAGTCACTTGACATAATATGCGGGTCATCACAGTATTAATCAGTTGTACACATTCCTTTAATCATGTACAGAAAAATCATTATCAAGTGTATCACCAGCCCTACTTATGTGATACTTTAAAAGTAATATGACCTATATGGTTGCTCACAATTGTGATATATTTCCAATATTTCCTCCCTTTACTCAAGCATTATTTAATTGTTAATGAGAGACATGTAACAGTAATTGGTAGAGGTGGAACATAAAGGCCAGATGTGATGCTTAAGGTGTCGTTATCTTAGAAGTGCATGGTGTGCGCCTCTGTGAGTTTTTAAGGACATTAAACTTAAGATCTGTAACATTTCCACCGTAAAATGTCTAACAAGAACTGTATCTTTGCTATACACTTTGTTGATTTGTGTGCTGATATTGTGCCGTCTATTTCCAACAAAATTTAAAGCCAGAGGAATCTGTAGTTTTAGTTAAGGTAACGGTGTATTTTATTTTGTTGCCTGTTGCAAACATCCAGGCTAACACCAGTCAAAAAGTGAAAAAAAACAAAGTTGACGAATGTGACTGAACGTATTTGAATCAAACTTTGATACATTACCTCGTCTGTGAACATTTCTGCCGGAGTCAGTTGGATAGATTTTCATCTGCAGTGGAGGCTGTTTAACAATGCAATAAACAAATCCAGTGATCCCACGCTACTTCACTGCTTCATTAAACTGCGTCTTTTGTGTTCATTGTTTTGATTGAGAGACCCCTAGTGGCAGAAATGACATATTGCGCATTTAAGTGGGACGGCATTGAAATGAAAACCAAAGAAGAGTAAGCGGATCAGAAAGTAGTAAGTGTGTGTCAGCGTTTGTCCTGCTCCTCGGTCTCAGTGTTTGGCCTTTAGCCTTTAGTAGGTCTGCTCTCATCTGCACTCGCCCAGATCCAGACCCCAGCCTCAGACCCCACCTCCCGCCCTTCTTTTTTCCAGCTCAAAATGAGCATGTCGTCAGTGAGAAAATCACAGCCATACTGAATTCATTACTGCAGTAGTCACACAAAACCATGGATAAAATTTCAATAACTGCAGGCCACAGTTGAGTAAACAGTTGCACTGAAACTTAATTCCTGTTGACTTTTCCTTCTTTCTTTGCCAGGGGCACATTCTGATTCGCCGTGCAAAGACAACAGGGTAACAACTTTGATGAATTGACGCAGGGGAGGGAGGGAGAGGAGAGTGTCATGGATGTGCACTTGACACCAAGAAGGGTTGGAAATAAAGCCTCCTCGCTAGAATAGAGCCAGTCGTCCAAGCATGGTCCCTGTTTTCTACTCATCCAGAAAGAACTATTACTCTCCAGGATCTGCCCTGACATTTAAAAAAAGGAAAAACTAGCAACTCCTTCATTCCCTATTCAATGTATTACAGTCGCATTTTCTGCCCTCTGCTTTCAGTGTGGTAAATAGCAGGCGCTTTGCGCTCTATGCCTTTTGAACAAATCCACTGGTTAATTTCTGTGGCCTGCAGTTGGAGTTGAAACAGAGGGAGGCGTATTAATTGTTGTGTGTGATAAATGGCGCATGGATGGGGACGAAGGATGAGATGTCTCACTCTCAGCTCCTGACAGTGGGCTTTGATAGGCTGCTTACCAGGGTAGTGTTTCTGTGAAGGCAGGCAGGCAGTCTTTTTATTCTCCCATTAGACTAACCCAGGATTTTCACTCATGCACCACGAACCATGTTAATTGTCCCCAGGGCATTACGATCTTCGCTCAATTACTTGATAACTTTTTACTTTTGTGGCATTTCACAGTCTTTCTTTTAAGTTTTATTTGCGGCTCGCACTAATGTGACTCTAACTTCCCCTTTTTTTTTCTCTCTTTTTTTTTTTTTGCATTCTTTGTTCTCCACAACATCTAAGATGCTATTACCCCTTTAGGTGATGCAAAAATCAATCTAAAATCTTCTCAGACTCAAAGTGCAAATGTCTGAGGATCCCCTGAGAGAGCAGGAACAACAAACCTGGCAGTGGCATATCATTTATTCTTATTAGAGAACATAACTATGAAAGACAGTCCTCATTAATAAAGACGGGGGACGAAATAATTGTAATCTGTTTGATCATCTTGATTCTGACAGGGGAATTCATCTTGTAGGCTAGTCAGATTTGGGGGAAGTGGACCATAAGCTTGATTTAAGCATCTCTATTAGTAAGTCAAATACTGTTTGTTAAGAATTCAGGATGAAAAGAAACCGCTCTCTCTTTCTCTTTTTCTCCGAGATGTGGAAATTAAGCAGACTTCACTTTTTGAGGAACTTAAAGTTATATCTGTTGTGCTGTAATGAGCGGAGGTTTGAATGTGCCTGCAAATGTTTGTTGTGGCTTTCTGGGCCGTGCTCAGTTGTCTGCTCTTGCTTCGGCATAAAAAATGAGAATCTCCCTTTTTAAAGAACATGAATAGAATATTTTTCTCCTAACATGTAGTGTGTTTTTGCCCCAGAACCACGTGTGTGTTTATTTTCTCTCTGTTTTTGTTTGTGTTGCAGAAGTTGTGGTTTTAACGTTATCCTCATGAGGAAGTGAAGATACTGTAGGAGAGAAATAAAAACAACACAATCAATAGTATGAAAGAGGAGGGTTTTGCAATAACCTGTTTTGTGATTTAAATGATTTTGCAACAGGAAGCTGTGTTGTGTGGCTGCAGTAGTCTGATAAACACACAGTGACAGTAATACGTTGGGGACTTTGTAGCAGCTTTTGAACCGCTAACTTCAAGACATTCAACTCTGCGCACATATTTCCTGTGATATATGATAAATTTAGGCAAAGCTTTTGTAACATCGCACATGTTTAACAATGCAAGTGATTCCTTCACTTGAAATTTGGTTCAACTGGTGGAGCATTAAATATTAATATCCTGTGTTCTAGAAAGCCCTTTTAATCAAGTTAGAGCCATTTCTAAAATATCAGCCTGTCTCTTCCTCTCAGTGATACTGTACAAATATGCCGCAACAATATCACAAAGGAAAAAAAAACAAAACATAAAAAGAATAATTGCTTTTCTGTTATTGCATACATATCCACCCGGTCTGCTTTGTAAAACAAGTGTCTTTGAAGCTTTGCTATATTGCAAGATAGAGCCAGCCAATTATCTTCTTTGCCTGCATGGCTGAGGTGTCCGTCGAGTCGCGTGTGCAGATAGGACAGAGTGACACGCATAACAGTGGCCACAGAAAGAGCTGAGCGGGCACAGGTTTCCTGTTTGCATTATGCAAGACTTACA
Source organism: Naso vlamingii (assembly GCA_029822935.1). NCBI lineage: Eukaryota > Metazoa > Chordata > Actinopteri > Acanthuriformes > Acanthuridae > Naso > Naso vlamingii. Next base: position 25,560,951 of record JAPQLA010000012.1, on the reverse strand, counting down.
CAGTCTCTTGTGGAGGCTCGAGGAGGTGGAAATGCACGTCTGCTGCTCTGTCACCGAGCCCATCTCTGCCGAGCTGCCGGGGAAGTGCTAGATGATAAGCCTCGCTATCACCCCACACTTAGACAGGTACGCATCTAGAGACACACACATATACAGTACACACATAAACACATGCATACTCTGACAGAACAGAGGCCAGGCCGACCAGCACAGGGCCTGCTGGTTTCTGGCGTCCCGTCCACATTATGGGCTAATGGTCAGACTGACAGAGTTAACAGCATCAGGTCAGGGAAGAGGTCGGGGAGCATTTGCTGCCTCAGATCTCTGCTAATCGGTGTGTACTCTGCCGCAGAGCTGAGGGCAAGAGGGAGAGAGCGCTGCGCCTGGATTGAAATATGGTGTTTCACAAGAAGACCGCAGCCTTATCACTGCACTTCTGAATTGAATTCCTGCCAGTATCTCTGTATTTGCTCTGCTGCAGAATTATATATCTGTGCAGCGCAGTGGTGAATATTTGACATGTGTGATAAAGGCTCCTCGGCCCTGGGTGCTTTTTGACCAATAGCTATGACGCATTATCCTACTGAATGTGTGCTTCCTTCCTAAGCCACGTCATCTTGCTTATGCACACATACAGTTTGTGCTGAAAGAATGTGAGTCCCCACGGTGTCGGCCGTGCAGACTCCTTCATCGCTACCTCCTCTCAGGTATCTTCATGTATACTGTTCATGTTGTCACAGGAGGCCAAGCAGCGGCTCCAACTTATTGGAAAATCTGGCAGAGAGGATAACATCAGTGTTATGACACTGCATATTGCCCTAAATTGCTTTATTGGTAAAATGATAGTGCTCGTCCAATTTGAATAATTTTATGGGATCCCTCATAGAACAGTTTAATTATGTTATCACACAACTGGCAACATCTGTCTTTATACCACAGCACATGACAGTTTTATTACAGGCTGAATTTCTTTGCTGGTTCTGGCAATTGATGTGTGATCTGATTAATAATCACACAGATGGAGGTGAAAATTGAACAGTGATGTGCTGCTCTGTCGACAAAAAGGGGGAAATAATTAGAAAAGGAGAAAAAAACAGCCTGAGTCTCAGAAAACATCGAGACTGTTTTTATTCAGGCTTGAGCTTCTCTCACTTGAATCATATTGCTTTTTAAACACAGTTAGATGCTTTTTTTTTTTTTTTATCAGGGGAAAAAATCTGTTTAGTCTAGGTACAACTTTTCAAATCCTTTTGTCACTCAGGTTTTGTTAGTGAGGTTTTTGGGAGGTAAACCACCCAGCACCTCGCCTTTGTCTTATGGATGCCTTCCAAGACAGCCAGCCTATGAACTCATCCATGTTGTTGAGTCTACCTCCAGCCGCCGCTCCCCAACTGGGAAGAGATGAAGCACAGGTTGCATGTGTGCCGAAGCCATAGTTTAAAATAGTTGACTGTTGCTGGGGTCGACATCCTGTTTACACACCGTGCTTATGTGGGCAGCAAGGGGGGCTCCCAGGAGTTGTTTGACATTGTGGTAATCAGAATGGATGCGCGCGCACACACACATACACACGCACACATCCCACATCGTAGTTTCCATCTCTTTCCAGCGCAAAAGAAAAGGCACAAAGTGTGTTAACATGCATAATAATTATGAATAATATGATAATGGTACTTTCTGAACTATCATCATATACCTGATGTTAAAGGAGTCCTATTAGGAATTAAATTTCTTTATTTACTAAAAAGGTGTTCAATTCAAAAGGTGTTGATTCATCAGCTCTAATTCATTATTAATAAAGTTTTTTGTTTGTTTGTTTGTTTTTTTACGTATACCTGTAAAAAGCAGATTGAATTCCTGAACATTAAATCAACAAGTAAACCTGTTTCCTGTATCTGGTTGATGAATTCAGACCAACACAGCAAATGACTGAAAAAGCAGTTAAATAGAAAAAATAGACTCGCCTCCACTCTGGGTCTTTTCATGTTTTTAACAAAGGTTTCCATCCGCGCTGAAAAACACAAAAGCAAAAAGAAAACTCCTACACCTCTTCCTCTCACAAAAAGTTGTCGTTTTCTTCTTCTCACTGCTCCACAGTATTTGACTGCATCTGTCCGTCCACCCTAAACACAAAGCTAGTCTTTTAGATTCGTACACTCTGCTACAAAACAAAATTATTGGTATTTTATGGACGGAAGGACAAGATAGAGAGAAATAGATACCTTTTCATCTTTGATATGTAAGAGATCCAGCTGATACAAGTATGTTTTTGATCACTTTGTTAATCAGTAATTAGGTTTTGGTGTGCATTTCTGACGACAAACACGGATAGAAATGTGTAAAAAGTTCAGATATAAACACACAGTGAGGAAGAAACTCCAAGAGTCCACAGTCTATTCACTCTCTGTGATATCAGTCAAAATGCTCAACCTAAACAGACTAAAGTAAAACTCTCAAAGTCTCTTAAACTCTTAAAGTCCCTCCGAGGAACTTTGATTTCATGTTGATTTTAGGGGTGCCTGTAGACAGAAGTGGTACTGCTTACTGTCATAAAAATCTTGTTTAGCTTGAGCATTTGTTTGGAGGAGAGTGAAAAAAAACACACCATGTATGTGTGAAAATCTAGTTCAGCCATAAGCACAATCTAGAAAAAAAAATATTCCCCTGCTTTCAACTATAGAGGTCAAAAAACAGCAGAGCACATGCTCTTACACAACAAATCGTCTCTTCCGGTGTGTGTGCCGCAAAGTATTTTGTAGCATTTCCGTTGACTGAGCGGACCAGGCAAAAGCATTGTATAAGACAGGATAGTATGCTCCAAACTCCACACGGATGATCTTATTTGTCGATGTAGGTAAGATGTGAGGCATCAGTATTAAATGTAGACTGCTTCATAACCAGTTAAAAGTTCCTCGTAGGGACTTTAATACTCCGGCATCACTTCATCAAATCATGACATTTGAAATGTCTCAGTGCGAGTTCAGAAATACACTAGGGGACAAAGCTGATCACTGGTCAGTTGCTGAGCTTTTTAACTCCTAATTAATGTAGCACCGACTGATGGCGACACACTGCAAGTGTTCATTTTATCTATTTATTGCTCCTTATAAGAATTAATGGCTAGGAGAGGACAAATAAACGTTAACTTAATCTGTTGCCCCACCCTTTCCTATGTTCTCATATCAATCTGAGTACTGTGTGTGTGTGTTTTAACTTTTACACTGAGAATGACAGACTGATTCTGCATCGTCCATCTTCAAGGTTTGATAAACTGTGTGCCCCTGTGGAGAACGTGTGGATGAGGAAAACCTCTCAAGGACGTG
>JAPQLA010000012.1:25391701-25404807 GCA_029822935.1 Naso vlamingii | reverse complement strand
AGTCCTTCGCAGAGTGTGAAGTATCCCAACTCGCTTTGATGTGTTGAATATGAAATCTGACCATGGAACAAAGCAGCTGTCAGCAACCAACACGTGTCAAAAGCAATACACGCCAATTATTATTGAGTTTCTGTCATGCATGCATCTGCTGTGCAGACACTGAGGTGTGTTACAGTATTGCGGTGCTAAGGGCTTAAGACAATTTCAAAAATAAACATCACAGGCTTCGCTTGTCTTTATCAAAACACTGCTGATGATCCTCTGCAAAATACGGTCCAAGATGCACCTTTTGTCAGATGGCTTGAGAAAATTCAATGATTTGCTGCAACACAGTCAGTAGCGTGAGTCCCAACACTGTGCTGTGACCTTGACAATATGACTTTAACTTTGTCAAAGGTTCTCTGTATTAGCAGCAACACAATCACTGGATCACAAATCACACACTGTAAGTTATGAGAGTTACATGCTGTGTCTCTCATGACATTGAGGGGCAAAGCGAGAAGGTGCTTGCTGAGTGTGTAGCCATGCTGTGTTGCCCAAATAGATACGTTCCATCCGAGAGTGATGCAGCCTTCGGAATGATCCCACTAGACAGATGAGTGCTACTTGAATGTTAATGAGGGCTGCTTTAGACACGCATAAATTAAATGATTAGATGTCTGCAATCATGCAAGGTCCTTAGGTGTCCCCTATTTATGGCATTTGAAATGTAGCTGCCTTTATTTACGACATGTCTCCCTGCACAGGCTTTGCCACCTGAGCAGCCCAACGCTTTCAAAAGACGAGTTTTTTAATGACCTGCAAATGAATCACTCTGGCAGAATCGTAAGAGAAGCGGAGCCCTCCCCCTTTTTGAAAACAAAAAGGGAAATTGTGCCGTCCACTGAGAAAGCGTGGAGAATGTCTGAGATGAAAGCGGTGCTACAGTTAGTGAAGGATGCTGTAAAACATATTTGTTTCAAAGATGCTGCTTACTGAAAGGTACACTGTCGAGCCTCGGAGAACAGGAAAAGTCTCTCAGTGCAGCCACCTAACAATGAATCTTCTTCCTCCACAGTTCACACGCTCTTCGTTGTCATTTTCTTCTTGCAACAACAGCTATTTTCATCTTCATGATTGCATTAATTACAGTATAACTCACGTCTCTTGGCTCCAGTAGTGTTTTCCCCATAGAAAACACTGTGTCAAAGCTTCAACAAAGGAAGGCAACAGTACATATACACACTTGGCACTTCATTAATCAACAGAAGAAATCAGCATTGCTTGACAGTTAGGCTCTGTAGCTTAAAGTGAATGTACTACTGTTCTGTATTTTCTTTCATTCTATTCTAATGATTTTTGATTTGATTTAGGCTATGTTCTCATTAAAAAAAGAGAAGTAGTCATAATTATCTAGGTAGCTCAGTATGTAGCATTAAGCTTCATGATGAACAGGTACGAAGTAACTGATTTTGTATTGAATCATGAGGCACATTTTAAAGACTTCTCAGGGTCTAAAGAAGACCCTTGGGTGCAGGGGCAGCAATAATTAGAAGCGCCTACAGTCATCCACTCTCAGACCAAAGTGAGGCTTTTTTGTGTTTTTGTGGCGAGAGAAAGAGAGAGAGAGGAAGAGAGAAATTTCTCTTAAGATTCTCGCTTTTCCCCCTCTATTTATTAGGGTAATGAATTTCCGACTGCAGTGCCAGTTCTACTGAGCCTGCTTCTCGGCCTAATTCCCTGTAACATTTCCTCATTGCCGCTGGGGAACATTATATGAAGGCAGGGCTTACAATACCATCAATATGCCCAAGACGACAATCGGACGTCTCATAGATATTAATGGAAGTGCAAATTAAATCAAAGTTGGAGTGCAGCTATCGGGGCTATGATCAATGCCTTTTGCACAGTCAGATTTAATATGGGGTTTGTAATTTGAGTATCCAAACAAAATGTGCATCTTAATGGGAAAGATGAAAGTAATCCCACATGGGGAGGAAATAACACATTAGCTGCATTGTAATTAGAGAACTGGGGGTGCAATGTTTCCCCGGTTCAGTATTATTGTTGAATAAAAGCCCGATACATTTACAATGTGGATACAGGATGTGGACACTTGAATTGTTTTTTAGACACCTCTTGAGATGTCATAGGATGCACCTCTGGAAATCCAATCCTAATTATGTTTGGTAAATGCATCAAACCTAACACAAACCAAACAATAAAAAGCACAGGACTAATCCAGTCCTGTGACTGCTGCAGTAACATATCTGTCTTATTGCAGTCATGGCAAATAAAGGAAGAAAAATATGTCACAAATGCTTTGATTTGATAATGAAAAATCCTTAGACTGAAAGCCGAGAAACTAAGAGGGAACACAACAAAATTATGTGGAACATTACTTTCTTAAAAATTCTTTATGAAGCATGATTGCGCATGTCACCACAAAAGCTTTAAAACTGAATATTAAACTAGTTCTTACACTTTTATTTATGGTTAATCCATCAGAGTCCACACAGCAGCCAGGTAAAGTCACCCTGTGTGAAGTCAGCAGGTAGCATGAGGAGAGCAAACAGCAAAACAGCTTTTCAATGAATAACACATGAGATAACAAACATTGGTAGACAACGATTCAGTGCCTTCAGCTAGTCTACCACGCAAGCACACCATGTAAAAACTTATTAAACTTGATGCAACCTCTTAAGATTAAAATTAAATAGCAGTCAATAGTTTATGCTAATGCTTTATTAAAAAAATAATGTGTTTTGGCATATTTCTGTTTGAAAAGAACAGCTACGATTGTTTGATATTTTGAGGAATACACCTATTTGCTCTCTAGCCAAGGGGTACAGCGGTCGATCAATAGCCCTCTTAGTGTCTGCTCGTGTATAAGCATTGAACTTGTTTCTAGCAGCCAGTCAGCTTAGCTTAGCATGAGGACTAAAAAATGCCTTCCATTACTTCTGGTGCTGCATAATTATCATGGTATCTTTTTAAATCAATCCAAACATCAAAATGTAAAAATATTAAGTTGTGGTTTTACACTAAACAAAATTAAGTTCAGCCAAGCTAAACTAAGCTAACAGTACTTCTATAGAGGTATTAGGCTGTATCAATCTTTGTATCTCAAAATTCCTGTTCCTTAAAGTGCAACACTACATTTACTGTCAATGTTAGGTCTTAACACTTACATTTTAGGTTTGAGGAAGGTCTCTGAAATGTCCTAACAGCTATATGTGCATTTATATTCTCCAGCAGCTGTCTTTGTTTATTTCATTGGCTTGAGGACAAATGAATGAGCTTTCAAAGTCATGCGCGACACAGCAAAGTTAAAACCAAGCAAACTGACTCGACACTTCTTTCTTTTCATCAGGTAATTAGTCAAATAAAATCATCTAGGTCATTATGTTTGAAGTTCACATAGCACGACCAGCCCTTACTAGAAGATAAATGTTGACATTTTCCTTTTGCTGTTGCACAATCTTACCTCTGATGATTGCATCAGGGGGCTCAACTCAATTTATAAAGGGTAACATTTCATCCTCAAACACCTCACTGAGTGGGTATGTACAGGAGGCTATAATCCATCAATAAAAGTGTATTGATATTGTCAAATGTTAATATGTCATCCATAAACCCTTGGGTCCTCTTGTCAGCAGGACACAGCCTCCTCAGCATCGCCGTGTTGTTCGGCATCGACCCGGGTCTCCCTCTGAACGGCCGCTGCTGTAAAATGTTGCATGCCGTGACAGAGCGGAGCATTAATCAAAGTTGATTTTCAATGTGAGGACGCAAGTGCCTTTATCTGCCAGAGAACTGTTTAGCACAACAGCTCTATGTACAACAGGGTCCCACTCTTCACTGTAATGGTAGCAAAAGGAGGTCATAAATAATGGATTCAAGATCACTTACACCTCATGAAGCAGGCTATGGCAAGCAGGGGGTGGGTATCACTTTTTGCTGCTCAAATTATAGATTTGGCTCTTCTGGCTGCAATTGTAAAGGAAAACAAGACCTTTCCAAGAGGTATTTGAAAGAGTTTAATATGGTGAAAAACATGACAGCAAAACAACAGTTTAGACAGAAGGACTGAGGGCAAAAGAAGCTTTTGGTCTGAAATGGGTGTTTTTATGGATCCCTTCTGGCAAAGCTGTGGAGAGAAACAATCACTTTTATTTACACAAACTGTCAAAACTAACCACAGTGTGCCTGAACTTCACCTTTATTCAACTTGGAAAAATATGAATGAAAAACACAGAGGCTAAATGGAATTCTATTTGTTTTTAGTAACGATTTGGTCTGTAGATACAAATGGATTGCACTTTATCAACTCAAGCATAGATTAATATTTGCACTTTATTGTCTTTTGATTTTAAAGACCAACCTGATCTTCTTTTTAAAAAATTATGGATATAATTACATTTTTAATGCATTTGAAATGCAACTGTCAACTATCAAACCATATTTAATTGAAAATGAGTATTTATTCAGAATTTCTGTGATTTTCTCCTAATGTTGAGCTGTTTGCATACTAGAATTGAAGAGATGTTATTTTATTACATATACATAAGATAGAGCTCCCTGTTATTACCTTTAGATTATAGCAAATAATGTGAAAACCTCATGTTGCAACTTTCTGTCCTTGTGTCAGTGCTTTAGCTGCCTGTATTTATACTGCCCCTCAGTGGCAAGTAAGGGAAATGAACTACAAAGACATGTGGCCTCTGAGTGATCAAATTCTGCAAGACCTTGCATGCACACACTGTGGCAAACTTGGACATTTTACCATAAAAAATGAGGATAAGAATCCCAGTAACTTCTAATGTGCCAATGCAGCTGGAGATAAATAGCACAGTGCAGAGGAGATGATCAGATCTCACTCCATATCTTAATGGGATCCTCTCACACGCCATTCCCATTAATGACCAATCCCCCAATTATGTAAATCAGAGAACGGTCACTAACAGTGAGAAGTTGAAGTTGCACACATAAACACCAACAGTGTCACATTGCAGAGAGTGCTAATTGGCCACTACTTTTCATATAATTGCAGCAGCTGGGGTCACGTCCTCAGCTAACCTCTCCTTTAAGTATTGTTTTTCAGCACGCAAACAGTTAATGGAGCAATTAAGATGGCGTTCACAAGCACCACTTGTGGGGACCATTCCGCAAGGAAGTGCTGGAGAGAGGCGGACTGGGACGCTGCAATCCTGTATATGGTACACAAGAGTCTCGGACCGGCGGGAATAGTGAGTCAAGGTGCAGACAGTGCGCAATGTTACTAACTGCTATCCAACTCTGGTGGTCATCACCGGATCAATCATCTAATATTAAGCACTTTCTGTGTATTTAGAGCATTTACTCCTAATAAACAAGGTTTTTTTCTCCATGCAAAACTTTTATTTCTTTTATTTACCTGTAAAGCACCTTGAACAGCATTTATATGACATAGTGCTATAAATTTAGGCCCGCGAAAAAGTATATAAGTATGCTCAACTTTTTTGTTATGAATACTTTTAACAATAAAAAAGTTCAGTGTTTGGAAACTATTGTAAAACAGCATTTGATGTGTTAAGGCAACAATATGTAACTTGACCGCAACCTGCGGCTCCAGAAATGAAACTTAACGATTCACGCTAATACGTTACTCGAAGCAGAAATTTTAGTAAAACCAGGTGATATTTTATAGAGAAAATGTCCTCTGGTTTTCCTTCTGATGTCCTACAACTGCTGTCTGTCTGTCTGCAGCCTTTTATTTAGCGAAGCTGTCCCCAACAAGTACCTGGTGCTGCAGCTGCAGCTTCAGTCTGCAGGCAGCCTAAATGTTGCTTTTAAAAACCTCTATGAATCACAGAATTGAGGCAGAGCAGTCGAAGACATCAGTTGGAAACCCAGAGGACATTTTCCCCATAAAATATGACCTGATTTTACTGTAATTGCTGTTTTGTGTGACGTATAACATGCATAGATTAGTTTCATTTTCGAAGCTGCAGGAGATGGTAAAGTTACATATTATTGCTTTAAATAATGCAAAGAGGACATACAGCAGAAACTAATACAGTATTAAGTACTCCTTTACTTTTTTGGACTTCAAAGATATTCTATTTTTATTAGTACTTTTATTTTTATTCTATTTTTTAACTAGCGAATGTCCATTGTGTGACAAGAAGACTTCCAGCTGTTACACATATTTTTAGTATCTGACATGATAAGCGTTTTTCCACACAACTTTCAGTGTGCCAGTCATTACATGACAACGATCTGAACCTGTACAGGCCACACAGAGGACAAAAAGCTACCAGTCATCTCATCACACTGTAAAACAGATGTTGACTCACCAAAAGTTAAATATCCAGGAACATTTAAGCTAACACTGCTGTCAATGTGTCAAAAGGAGATAATGTGAATGCCACCTATTTTGGAGACTAATCCCAGGAGAGTGAAGAGGAAAAAAGAGGTCTCATCTCTTCATCTACCCCCTCTACCACAGACTTTGCCCACCCTCTATGACTAAGTTATGCCCTGTCATGTAGTCGGAGGCGTCAGATGCCAAGTAGACCACTGCAGCTTGCAGGTCTGTCACTTGAGCCAGTCTACCAGCAGGGATATCTGACAGCCAGCGCTGCACCAGAGGCCCCACACTCTCCGAGTGGATGAGAGGGGTGTCAACAATCCCCCTGAAAAGAGAGACAGAGAAAGTGAGAGAGAAAGAGAGGGAAAAAAAACACACAATGAAATCAGAAGGCATCACAGTTCAGAGCCAGGAGTGACAGCGTCGTTTCAGAGCCACCACTTTGGTGACAAAAATAAACCCAATTATCCTTTGAAGAAAGGGCATGGCATGGCATCTCTGATGATGTTTACTGTGGGACCGCTGGCACTTAAATAGCTGGCACATCTCAGGAAGAGCCTACAGGTATTAGGGGACGGCTGGCATAATTCAGTGGTTAAGTACTCCCTCACATTCCTGCTCAGACTCCTGATTGAATGTTTAGGTGGAACTTTTAAGAAAACAGGGTGCTGCTTGTGGTTTTGAGGCTGCACTGGTATCTAAGAAGTCTGCATTACCATTACTCAGTCACAACAAATTCATTTCTCTCCACGTTAGGCCTACTAAAGTAAAACATCACAGAGCTTACATTTAAATAAATATGTCAACATGGCCGCCTGTGCCTAATATGAGACGACTTCTGACTTTCTACACAATTGACATGACAGTGACCAAAAGCCGTAAGGCCCGAATCATTGTTCGATGTATCCTGGAGCCTTGATATGGAATTCCAACATTGGATAAATTAGCACTTCCAAGGAGCGTGTGACACCTTGGTTAACATATTCCACCTCAATTATATTTCTCTTCAGCTGCCCTGTTATCTGGAAGCTTTGCTGGCAATCAGAGGTACTGTTTTCCCTCAGCCAATTTTCTAGATAATGCAGCTTATCACCGCTGCGGCTAAAGTTGCCAATGGAATCAGGCTCCAGTCAACCTCGTGAGCGCTAATTGTGTCCCTTTTTTATGCATATTTACCGACTGTCACTTCAAAGAAATCAGCAGCCCATTGAGACACCCAGTTAGCGAGGGGAGAGAGAATTGCTTCTTTGCAAATTAAAATTAGCAAACAAGCTGCCGATAAATAAAGCTGAGCGAGGCGCGTGTGTGAGGGCTTTGTTCTGGGGCTGTGGCTGGGCCTGGCTAGCCCGTTGCCACCGGATGGATTTGCTCAGTGATGGCTGGGGCTAAGGGATGCTCCACTTAACACACACACCCACACGCATACAGCCCATCCTGTGTTCTCCTCTTTTCTTCCCCTCTGCTCAGCTTCACAGACAAATAGATACAAACAAGGCGCTATTGTTGCGCCGACACTTGGAGTGAGGTTGCAAATTTGATTCCCTAATTGAAAAGAACAATTAGAGCAAGTGTTTGGTTGATTCATCCCTCAAGACGTCATCTAATTAAGCACTGATGTATTGTTTGAGGACTTAAATTAGTGCATCGCTCTCAAATGGGGCTCTTCATATGAAAGCAAACACGCTAATCACCACTTGCTTTGGCTGCTCAATCCCTTTACAACACTCAAGGTGGACCAGTACGTTTTGGCACAAAATGGTAAGAGAAGAAGGCCGAGGATAGGCAGCACTTATGGTGAGATTCAGTTGACAAGCACTCCTCGGTCAGTCCATTCAGCACCTAGAGTCTGAGTCAGTGTGACCACTCCAGCCTTGGATGTGTTGTAGGAAAGCTGCTTCTGGGGATGAGGGACTGCAGGGTGCAGAGCAGAAAGACAATCGGTTCCTCAACACAGAGTTTCATAAAGATTAGATTTACTGCATCAAAATTCCCAATTATTAAAATAAAAAAATCTCATTTGTAATTTCTTTAACAAAGAGATAAGCAATAGCTTCTTTGTCCCTAAAGCTTACAATGTATACATTTTATACTGTAGCCAAGCAGACGCTTGTGGTTACTACATAAAAGCTCTTCCATTAGCTGCTGGGGACTGCGGATGAAGCCATGTAAAATTAATTGCTTATAATGTCCAGTTATGCTCTGTCCTCAGCAACAAAGACAGGGGGCCATTTGTTTGCCTTGACCATCACAGATGCTGCACACTGCATGGGATGCCGGGACAGGGGCTCATTTTCTGCTGGTTGATTAATCATCAGAAGGAAGCCTCCAAGTTACATACAACTTTAGTAGTTAACCTCATCACCCGCCGATCTGACTGCCAAATGGCTTCACTGTGAGACCAGGATGATAAATACCAGTCAGCTGCTGAGAGGTAGGGACTGGTCCTGGGGAGAAAAGACTGGAGCCTCCCGCATACACTGCTCAGATAAAAAGGAGAAAAATGTGCAGGATAGCAGTAAAAGTTGGAAACCGCTTAAGAAATCAGATGTTAAGGGTGGGACAACAGGACTATAGTTGGGAATGTGTTTGAGTGGGATTGTGTAGAGTGTGGCGAGATAGCAGAGGAAGGTAAGATTGGGTTGGGCTGGGCTGGATAAGGGGAGGCTAGGACCTTAGAGGAGCAGGCGAGGAGGAGCAGAGCCCAGGGCTTACACGCAGATTGAAGGTGAAATCCGACTTATCAGGACAGGAAACACAGCTCAAAATGCCTAACAGCACTAATCCTCGCTCAAGACCTGATGATACGGCCCCAAAATACCATTCAGAAAATGCCTTCATCCTTTAAATAAACCTGCATTGATGTTTTCGCCGTCTTAAAGAGCAGTAATCCCCAGAGAAGGAAAAAGGAGGTAGAAGGAGAGCATTCTCCAAAGCCCTCTTTAACATTCACCCTGCTACTTATTGCCCATTTCAAGTGGGAGAAAACATGCTCCTTATCAGACACGCCTTTACATTTTGAATCCTTCTGAGTTCAAATGATGCACTCTTTTCCCAGAATGGCGTGGCTCTTGTAATGTACATTACTATGCAGCTGAGATCTGCAGGTACGAGAGTCACAGAACCCTCAGTAAGGTCATCATCATGCAGCCCGAAAAACTTGAGTGTGACCACATCAGCTTGGATATTTCCTGTCTGGGAGTCTTTGAGCTGCTGGCGGTTAGTCAGAAAAAAAAGGTGCTTGATGGTTTGGGCTGTGTGTGTGAGTATTTATGTGTGTGTGTGTGTGTAGGTGCACACATTCTATTTAGCAGATGGACAAAAAGCTGTCATTGTGCATTTTAATTGGGCATTTACGGCTGCTTTTTGGGCTTCCACTTGGCTAGAACAGGTCCCATCTGATTACACATTATGACAATATTATAACAGATGTCCAGACCAATAAAGTAAATTCCTGAAGGACTGTACGTAATGTGAGTAATTGATCATTTTTTATGCTGGCCTCTATTTACCAGCATGCTCCTGTTTTACAGATTGCCCCTGCAGTCGGGACTGGGGCCCATATGGCACAGCGGTTTACTGGCGATTTGACTGTACTGCTGATAAAGTGTTGCTGTTCCTCTGGAGGAACCTGTTGGAGGAGGAACATTACACCAGTGCAGCGAATTACAAGGCTTTTACTAGGCTCTCACTAAACTCTGAAAGTGTCTTCCGCTGTTCAAACAAGGCTGCTGGCACAGGCTGGGGTTTTGCCGCTGAACAGGAACACTCCCTTCCCAAGTTGGACCTCAGGTTGCCTTCCACATCCTCCAGACAGCTCCGCAGAGAGGGGATGTTTATTATGATGCAAAACCGCCTCGGCAAGACGCAATCACAACACTTTCCTGCTATGCCTACTGTATGCAGAGGTGGATGGATCTCTATAGAACTGTTAAACTGGGGTAAAAGTTGCAAAAGAGAAAAGCTGGCTAATCCTGTTTTAAATGTGGGTTCACCTTCAGTTTATTTATGCAGGAAAACTGCAGCGGATTTTTTTCTTACGTCAACCTTGCCACAGTAATGATCGAAAGTCAGATATGAGGTTTTCTGTCCAATGTTAAAAACTATGTAATGTGATGTGTGTTCCTGCACACAGCTGCACAGTGCAAATGTATTTAACTTTCCCTTCCTCCCCCTTCTCCTCCTCCTTCTCTCAACTCAACTCTCCACGCCAAATGGAGAGATTAAAAGCAGACATGGAGGGGCTCCAGAGAGAAGGTGGGGAATAGAATCATCACTTACCTATTAGACCGGCCATGGAGGCTGTGTTGATAATCTTGCCGTATCCTTGCTTCAACATCACTCGACCTGCCGCCTAAGGCAAGGATTCAGGGGAAAGAGACACATTAAAGACCTTATTATGGCACAGATATGCTACCAAAAGCCTGAGCACAGATCAACACCAAAACATCAAGTTTATCCTGGGAGACAGAAAGAGTGGTTAAACAACATTTGGAGCTCTTGAGTGGATTTTAAAGGTTCACACCAGGGGTGGTGGGGCATAAATACATATAAAGCTGTTTGACCACCAGTAATTAGGTCAAATTCTAACTAGTGTTGACAAATAATTCATTGAAGAAATACATGATCAAGAATCAGTTTGGTTGTTTTGAAAGCTTCTTCATAACAAAATTATTTTATTTTGAATTAGTACACAAAGTCTTAATGAAATTTTTTACTTAATTTTAAATGGTATACATTGCTGAAAATTATTTGTAAATACGAAACGCTGTTGTAGCTCTGTGCCTTTGCATAATCTGCTCTCCAGTGTGTGCTGAATTAAGAATGTATTTTGAAATATGATGACTTCGAATTTTTTTGATGAAAACTTTATAGGCTAAAAAAATAATCCTGTTGTTGAAGCTACAGAGACAATTAAAAAAACCCAAAACAATTGGATTATGTATTACCTTATTCGTGATTAAAACTGAAACACTTTTTCCATACAAAGTAAATATGAGTTGTGAAAAATAAGTACATTTAATACATTTACTTTCATTTTAAGTCTACCTGATTTTATCATTACTTCGTTTAAGATGGAGGCTGAGATTGAGTCTGAGAAATAATTCCAGTTCTCCAAAGATGAACAAAAGATACCTTCATATCAAAGTAATCCATGCATTCTGAAACAACAAGAGTCTGTCATTGTTTGGGGATTGCAACATCAGGCACTGGTGCAGACTTTTATATTACTAAGAGGTTTTTTTATGGAATAATATATTTTCATTTTTCTCCTTTGCCTAATAATCAAAAATACTGTCAGTCAAAAGTTTGCAAAGCGTTTGTCAAAGCAGTAGTAAAGTGTTTATATTGTTCGGAGCTGAATTTTCTGCATCTAATCAGTATGCAGTGTGTCTTTGGGTAAAATTATTTTACCCAAAGACACACTGCATACTGAATTTTTATCCTCTAGTTTAACCATAAACAAAACATAACATAAATAAAACTTTAAATCGAATTTCATACACATATAATAAAAGTTTATTTCTGAAAATTGTGCATCACAAAAATAAGTTACAGTGCAATATGGTGGAGTGATGGCCACATTTACAGACACACACTCACACACACACTGACACACAGCAGGTGATACACACCTAACAGCACATGAAAGTCCCTCTCAGGCTAACGTTAAAGGCTTGGTCCCACTCTAAACTGGTGTCTTCACTGGCTGAGTTCATGTTGATGTCGGCATTGTTACAAGCAATGTGGATCGCTCCCCACTTAGAGACGATGCTGTCAATCATCCTCTGGACATCAACTGATTTGCTTATATCGGCTGTGATTGAAATGGAATTGACACCTGTATCAGAGGAAGTGGATTTCTGTTAGAACTGGTGCATGATAAACAGTTATCAAATTCAATCCGCATACATTTTAGAAGTTTGAAATTTACAATGTGGCTTAGGATACATGAAAAATAAAAACAATGAGAGCAATAATCACTATAAACAGTTTGGCTTTTATTTAATATGAAGGACATGTAATCTTCAACCTAATAATTCTTTGAGAAGAAAACAGAGGGAGAAAAAAAATCACACATGAAGGGGTTCAGAGGAACTTGTCAAAAGTAACACAGTATCTTACGCTGGGGTATGCTGCCATCTGCTGGTGAAACACCAAAAACTAACCACACTGACAACTGAGGCAATTTGGCAGAAGTTTTCACATCCTGTCTGATAGTAATCACTTGCTGGCTGAAGATGTTTGAGCACTGATAGGGCCCATAATCAATGGCAATAAGATCTGATGAGTCTGTCACTGCAGACTGACGACCTTCATGAGGTCAAAGCAAGGCACTGCAGCTGTCTCATTTTGCTTCAGAGGTCTTAGGATAGTTTTCTTCTTTTGGTTACTGGTTGACATCTTTTATTTTTTTTTAAGTTGTTGCTGATTTTTAGCAGGTTAAGACTGAAGTGATGTACATTACAAGAAAATTGGCTAACTACTGTATATTAAGAAAAAAAGAAAGAAAGAAAATACATGGCACGCCATTTAGAATATTAAAATATTTATGTTGTTTATATTTATTTCTATAGAATATATTTCTCTATATATTAATTATAGATTTCATAGATTTATAGCTGTTGATATAGAAAGCAAAGTTTGTGTCACATTAAACATTTTAGTTAATGTACTTTGTGATATTTCCTTTAACTTTACATGTACTATGAGCATTATGTTTTAAAAAAAGGAATTCCTTTCCATTCTAGGAAAATTATTGCACAGTATTGTACAA
>JAPQLA010000012.1:25267550-25278695 GCA_029822935.1 Naso vlamingii | reverse complement strand
CCCAGTCTCCCCTACAGGATATGACTAGTCAGCTATACCAAATTTGAACAGCTCAGCTCACAGTCTGCATAATGCTTCTCAAAAGAGCTTCCATATAAAAGGATGATTAAGATGCTGAGTTAAAAAAAAAAGAACTTGATATTTTAATTCTGGATGAAGCTTTATTTACCCAAAATATGACAGGGTTGTAGACTTACATAATTTAAATACATTTTAAATAAAGCACAGAGATATCAATAAAATCAAGACTAGAGGTAATCATAGACTAATTCATGAGAAACTAACTTCAGTAGGTCTTACTGTTTCCTTACTGCTCTGTATCTCCTTGGTTTGTCTTGCAGGTTTGTTCTTTGTCCAGAAGATGTCAGTGCTGTTATTCATAAGAAGAAAACGAGATGCACTGTTATGAACTGAATGGTAATGGAGAGAGATGACGCTTTGAATACGTCCGGTAGGAAATTGTCTGGAAAATGGATCTGTAAGTGCAATTATTCTCCAAAGCTTTTGTCATAATCTTGCAAACAAGTAAGGATACAGAGTCTAAGTGAAACACCTTAGTCTAACATAACCTTCCATCTTCCCTGTCAGGCTTTAAAACCACTGTACATTAGAATGACTCAATGCTTATCTCTTCAATGTAAGAAAATATCACTATCTGATCTTTGTTTGTAGTGAAGCCCAGTTTTCAAGAGTGATCACTGCCTTCTGAGTGAGCTAAAACATTTAATCTTGCTGTTCTAATAAAATTACACATTAAAAATAGAGCATCTTAAAATAATGATTTAAGACTTCCTCTTTAACGGGACAGTTTAGTGGTTCTAGATTTCAGTGGGGGATCGGTGAGCGCTCTGTGAATCTTGGTCAGATCGATCACTCTATCTTTGTTGTGCTTGGCATCGATCTATCTGCCATCAATCAGGCAGCGGTAGACACCTCCCAAGGTCAGAGCCCCGGTTGCCAATACTAGACATGATTCAGCAATTGGTCAACAGGCAGCCCCACCAGTGTGTCTCCATCAGATATATTTATCCAGCTGCAATGATACACTGTAGCAGACAGCTAAAGCAGTGTATTTACTTTAAACAGAGCAAACAAGCTGTGAGAAATTCAAGCCAACACATTAGATCACAGCCAGTGTGCTGGTCTGTGGACCAGGATGCAGAGACTCAGAATAATCAGCTCCTTAGATGGATGCAGGGAAGGTGCTGCTGCAGCTGGCAGGCCTGCGCTACCACTTAGTGTACATTATTTATCCAGATTATTCACAGGGCTGCATTCAGCCAGCCACAGATGTGAATGAGGAACCTTGTGCTGATCCTTCACTGGCCGAGTCGAATTCACAATCCATGCAGACGACACCTGTGAGGAAAAGCTTCTTATCCAGCAGTCATTGAGTGGCTGTTTGGAGGACGTGCGGCTGATAATTTCATATCACAAATATGCCACAGATTGTGATTTTCTTTGTTTTGTCACTTACCACATTACTGCAAAATCTAACAACCAGAAAATCTTTGTATCATGTGTTTATATGTTTATGAAAGAGGTAAGACTTATACAGACATCAGCTGTCACAGACTTGGCTGTAGCTGCGGCACTGCTGGATGTGGTGAATCTGGGAAGTTCACAGCTGTTCTCCTCACCTCTGGCGTCCTCCCAGCCATCCTGAGCACAGCGACAAAAAGCCTTAATGAAGCTTTTTTGTACTGTCACTATGAGCAAGCGATGGTTGTGACACAAAGCTGTGATGTGTGTGTGTGTGTGTATACAGTTGTTTCCTACTAACTGGTCTTCATGTTTCCATCCATTGTTTGCATCCTGCTGCACCTGTGCTGTGGCAGGGTGAGGGGGTTGACCTTTGGTGAATGTCATCTGTGATGCATTTTTGTTTCAGTGGAGGAGCATCGCCCTCATCTGTCATCATCACTCCTGTGATATCCGCTGTCAATCACTGACCTGGTGTTCAAATTTCTGACCAGTTTCCTTCAGGCAAATGTTAATAGCTCTCCACCGATATGCAGCAGATGATGCAGGGTTTACATCATTATGTTCACTGCAACAGTCCATTTACAGGCAGTTTCTGATAGACTCCCATAAAACTGAGCATGGGTCCAGAAGCATTAAGTTATTATTATGTTAAATCACCTGATATCAACATGTTGGGCTTTGCATACTATTACTTATTAGCCACAGGGAGCTTGTAAAGCCTGGAAGGCAAATGTGAGCAGGTTGAGAGCACTGACGCTTGAGTCAAGTAGTGTTATAGAGACAAAGGAGGTTGTGGAACAGATTTTTTATTATTATTATTGGTTTGAGAACTAAACATGATACTTCATCGCAAAATTCTGTTTTGTATATTAACTACTAATACTTAGATATATTGGCAGCCTATGGAGGTACACTCACGAAAGCATCAAGCTACCTAAAAACATCCATCAAAAACAACTTTGTGTGGTATAATCCAAGTCCTCTTTATCATGTTATGTGCGGAACACTTGAAAAAACACTAAATTCAGCTGAAAAGCCACTAAATCAAACACATCCCATCCAATGTTTTATGTTGCAGGTTATGATTACTGCAGAAGTTCCTCTCTTTGCGTCAGCCATTACCCTTTTAAGTTTGGGAAAAGCTTTTAGTATTTAAAAACCAAAAAACAAGATCATATGGATAAGAGGACAAAAATGGCTGGTGCAGAGTGAGTTTCTGCCTTTTTTTTTTTTTTTTTTTTTTTTTAAACAGAAAACCATATTTATTTGAGCTGGAGTTCACTGTCGCTGAGAATAACTGTAACCCACCACACAAAACATTGGATCAAGTGTGTTGGATTTAGTAGCTTTCTCACCAAAACAAATGTGTTTTGAAATCACCTGTTTATGACAGAGGAACACTGAAAGGAACAAAAAATACTTAATTCAAGACATCTAAGGGTGAGTGATTGATATACAAAACAAAATTTTGTAGTAAAATATCTCTTTAAATCCTTTTGTTGCAAAGCTTTGTTTAATAGCAAGAGGTGTTCCAGGTATGAAAGTCTATTTAAAAGAAATCCAAAAGAAAACCTGTTCAGTATTTTAATGATTTAAAATGATAAAAGTATGCTGGGCAGCACGGTGGATCAGTAGTTAGCTTGCATGGATTCCCCCTGGTTGCTCCAGCTTTCTTCAGAAGTCGAAAGACGAGCAGGTTAGGGTGATTGGTAACTCTAAATTTGAATTTTGGTAGGTACAGATGAATGGATGAATGTAATGCTGAGAATTAGATTAGATAAATGAATCGTCTGTATGTTGAATATTAGGACTACTCCTCATGTGACCTACACCTGCGCTAAAGCTCAGATAACGCACAACTTGTCAATTTCCCACTTTTTGGAAAGAGAAACAAGGTAAAATAATTAGTTAATTAGTGAGCTTTAGAAGGGCTGGTACTGTATTTGATTTTATTATCTCAACCAGGCTATACCATCCAATACCATCGAATAGTGTGCTAGGAAATTTGTACACACAGACCCACAGGGACTAAAACACAACATTGAGGAGGCCATACTATGTTCATTTTAAGGTTCATGCTTTAATTTTAGCTGTGTACAAGAATAGGTTTGCATTGTTAAACACATAATTTCTCTCACACTGTCCACTGAAACAGCATGCTGTGTAAAACACCCTGTTTAGCCCAGTTTCTCTCAAAGCCTCTGACACACCATTCAGCATCACAGAACAGTGGCACCAAAGGCCAGCTGGTATATTGTCTTACTTTGCCTTCGTCTTAGCAAAAAAAAAGTTGCACACTGCAAAAACTACAATGGATACCAGCTAGCCTGCATGTTCTGCGCATGTGTAGGAGGTAACTCTCCAGTCCAGAAGTTGGAGGTAGTCCCTTTGTTTTGACTATGGGCTTTTTCTCATTTCCAACCTTTTACATGCACGAACAACCTAAATAACACTTAAGGACATGGAATACCTCAAAAGGTCTATATGACTTCTTTAACATCCAAGATTAGTAGTCTAGAACAGCAAATTGTTAAAAACGGCAAGTTTATATTGATGAATATTAAATATTAAAGTGATAGAAATGTAAATTAAGCAAATCATGCACACATTAAAGGTACTAGGAGTTTATTTGTCCAATCATGATTTCTACCCCCAGCTTGTATTTGGGGGTAAATGTTGTACCCAGTTATAATTTGAGACCTGGTTTATATTTGAGAAAACACCTGATCAATACCCAGAGACCATCAATCTGTACTGTTTGACCATCAAAAGTAACGTAGACAGGATTGTAGTGCAGGACTCCCATACTTACATATTGTATGAATTTGATCAGTACTCAAATTCTGCATTAGAGTGGACTGGAGCTGGTGTGGATTGAGATGTGAATGGGGGGGAGGATAGGAGCGAGTAGCAGAGCTAATGAAAATGACAGCTTCATGCCCCCGTCACCCTGGCAGAGGGAAGACTGATGAGCCGCTTTTCCCCAGCAACCTCTGTCTCCATCTGTCATCTCCTTTTAAACTGATTTGCCGGAGGAACATGTCCCTGTCATCAATTACAGGGGATTTTAGCACAACAAAGCTGACCAGATAAAAATATTGCAGAAGTTTGCTCTCCTCCAGTGAACATGTCAAGCATCGCTCCCTGCTGCGAAGCTGCATGAATAAACTGATTTTCAGGATTTTCAAAGTTGTTGTGTAACACTCTGCCGCTGAGCTGAGATTAGACTTGTTTATTCAAAAGCTATGATTTCCTGCCTCCTTTACAGTAACGCAGAGGAACACATTTGTGTCAGCATTTGCATGTATATTAGCTCAGCTCCAGCAGCGCTATCATTTTAAATTATTGAAGACCCATTATCACAGCCAATTACCTGTTCAGCTGATTATCTGATACAATTCCTGACCCCAAAATAAAAATCTATTGTATTAACATGTTCATTTTTATTCTGCAAGGTGAAGGTTGATGGGACTTGCTGATTTGTGAGCAGTTTATTTTCAGGTTAAGAACAGAGGGAATTACTTATTGATTACATTTCCAAGTCAAAATAAACTCTTTATTATGTTGTCAATAATAATTGTATGTAAGTTTTGTTTTGTTTTTTTTATAATTCAGACAATCTTATCTTTGTTAAATTTATTTTTTGTTATGTGTGATGAAGCTGCCTGGGCCAAGTTCCTAACGTAAGCTTTATAGTCGAACTAAGCTGAATAAATATAGTAATGGTTAAAGCTGCTGGTGGAAACAAAAAAGAGCTTAGATTGATTAAATATTGGATTTATTTTAGGGGGTGAAAACACAAATTAGGCAACGGTTTGGGAACATGTTCATTATAGTAAGTAATATGACTTCTAATAATTCAGTGTGTACAGAAAACCCCAAATATTCTGTAGAAATAAACTGGCAATAGGTGCATGTTATGCAGTCAATCATATCCTGTAAACTGTAATCATAAAACTATCATCCTTCGTATGCTGAAGAAGAGATTTAGAAGTTTTCGGCTCACATGCTTCTTCATTCATCTGAATGTCACTGATCGGAACACAAAACCGCTGCTTGCACAGTCAGATCAGCACTTTACCTTGTGACTGAGAAAAGATTTGTTTTTCTTGCTGACAGCAATGCCTGAGCCAATTATACTTTTTTTTATATCAAATAAGGTAGGATAGGTAAAGGTTTCAAAACATTAATCCATACTTGTTCAAGAACTGTTCAACTGAATGTAACAGCAACATTTGAGAAGTACTGACAGCACCAACAAAGGATCTTTTCTCTGTTGATTCAAAAGTGAACATGGCGAGAAATAAGGTCTCTTTTACTACATTTTTATTTTTTCTCATTAGTTTTGCTGTCATAAATGTGTGTAAGTGAAACTCTGTGACAGCTGATGTAGCATAAACACCAGAATAAAAAATCCAAAACAGTAATTTTTGAGGTGAGAAGCAGTGACAGGGTTGCAGTTTCCAAGCAGCACCCCTGACTTTCAGTGAAAGATGAGTAAAATTGAACAAAGATTGGATCTGACAAATTGAGTGGCTGTAGTTGAAAGAACAACATTCTGTCGGGTTCTGCTGATTAGATTTGTAGCTGTTGCAGATGGCTACTAAATGACTTTATTATGTTCCCTGCAGAGCTGTTGAGGGCTATGGGAGAACTGACTGTGGGTACCTGCATGATTCCTCAACATGTCATATCTTCATTCCACACATCTTTTGGTAAAAGTTATTTATGTAAAAATGCACAAGTCTTAAACCTGCAAACAGTAAATGTTATTTTCTTATAAGGGGACACACTAGTTTTGCTTTTATGTAAATAAAATTCTAGTGTAAATTAAAGACAGTTCAGACTTCAGCGTGACCCTAACATTAACATGTATCACCACTACTTTCACCAGCCAGTGACTGTACCTGCCCGATGTTTGATGCTGAGCAGTTAGTGATCGGTGACTTTTTTTTTTTAATAACTTAACCTGAAACTCACTGTAAAGCTCATCACTGTCAGCACATAGATTACAATTGATAAAACTGTTACAGAAACCTGGAATTTGTCTTTGTAATAGTGGTGATGCACTCAGAAACTATGGGAGAGCCAAACTGCACAAAATGATAATATAATGTTGCTCTAATTAAAAAATGCTCTGGTAAAACAAGCCGAAAATGATCACAGAGATACTTGAGAAAATGTATGTAATACACATCTACCTATCACTTTTATTACAAACATACATTCATACAACCATACGGTTGGTTAAGTTTGCTGAAAAGACTCTGGTTTATTTTATTTTTAATAATTAACTAATTAATTTTTTTAACAGTAGTTGAGAAACATATCTATGTGAAACTGAATGGGATATTGTTTTGATTTTAGCATCCAATTAACAAAAATGCTGAAGAAAAAACACAGAAAATAATCACAGAGGCACTTAGGGAGCTGTTGTAAAAGAACATGGTTTGGTTTGTTTTTAAGAATTTTGTAATGTACAAAAAGTACAAGAAAATAATAACAGATGTGGGCCAGTGCATTTCAACAAAGGAGAATAAGAGAAAAGGGGAAATTTTCCTGTTTTAAACAGCCTTCATGGCTTGTAAGCATCAATTCCTGTGTCTACGGGGTGCACTTGAATGCATCATTTAGTCTTTTCAAGTTGAAAGATACAAGTCCAAGTAAAGTTATGAGCTTTTTGGAACGAAGTGCCAGAAAACTAAAGGTCTGTTTCAACTCAGTTCTTTAAAAACACAGCTCAAGACTTTTCTGTTTGCCATTGCCTTTCATTTAATTAAATTTGAGGCTTAATATCTTAGAACGCAACTGTTATTCTTCTGTTTTATTTTTATCTTCTTCTATTTTAGCCTCTTTTTTGCTTATACTTTAAATGTCTTTTTTACATTGTCTTGTAATGCTGTTGTATTTAATTTTAATTTAATGTCTTTTATGCTCAATATAAATCACGTGCTATACAAATAAATTTGCGTTGTCTATGAGTTATTGATATTAAATTCCAAGTTGAGTTTTTCATTTAGTAAAGTTGTGTTAAACGTGGGGCTGTCAAATGACAATTTTTTAAATTGTGTTTACTTGCTAAATTTCAATAGTTTATCACGATTAATGGCATATTTTATTGCATGTTTAAAATTCTCTTATCTTGCATGTCACAACAGTTTGGGAAGTCCACATTAACAATGCAAATCAATTCTTACCAGTGTACTTTGATTGGGAATCAAATGCCAACCTGTTCTATTTAAATCTTGTTATTTAAATAAATTATGATTATACCTCATGTTTTAAAAGAATTGGGTTTTTTTTTAGGCTGGAATTGGATCAGTACTCGGTATCATCTGCCGCCCAAATTTTGGTATCAGAATTGGTGTCAGGGATTTAAAAAAATGGTATCAGAACATCTCTATTTACAAGCACATCTGTGGTGGTTTTCGCATCTGCCTGGGCTTTCCTTCTGGTATATATTTGATTCTGTAATTACATGAAGTGCTAATCTGAGTCTAAAAATAACATAACATGGTAAATAAAGTCACAACAAGCACACAGATCCGTTTAGAGTTGTTGGAAAGTTTTTCTGATGACTTTAGGTGGAGGCAGGCTAGCACCTCCAAGTGTTTAAACTAAGCTAATTAGCTTGGGCTTATACTCCGTCGCTATTAATGCGTTAACGCTAACAGCCCTTGTTAAAAGTCATCAAAATTGTGTCTCAAATCCAAGTCCATGTGACTCAACACCACGCTTCTGCAATTATCTGATGCTATTAGTTTCCAAAATTACCAAATGAAAACACATGGAGAGCAAGGTTAGCATGTGCAACATGAAGCCTGCCATCAAATATGCATATTGCTTTCTCCCTAAATGTCTAGATCAGTGGCACAGCATATATATGTAGCTTGAACAATGTGTTTGACTCAACTACTGCAAATGATATTAAGTTTAAGACATTTAATGACCAACCTCGCAGTAGATCCACAAGCAGTGATAGGTAGTCTGCACCATAGTGGCTTAGATTATTTGGTTTCCTGGCATGATTTCCTGCTATGAATGCTTTAATTGTTCAGTCATGCTGTGATTTCCTCCCTCCTGCAGCACTGCCTCATGTATTGCATGAATATTAATGAGTCCAGCAGTTTTCTCACCTTTTTCTTGCTCTAACCTGCCTGGAGTGTGGAAGCAGGTAGCTTCTTGTTCAAATCGCCGTGGAGGGCCCCCTTTGGACGAGTAAAACAGAACACTTTTTGTCTTTCAGTGGAGCCATTGGGGGATACAAGCTAAATTACATGTGGGCCAGGGTGAGATCACAGTGAATTATTTATGTGCTTCCTACCCTGTGCCCTGCTCATCTCGGTATGGCATTGCAAGGTAGCAGAGTCAGGCCAGGACAGGCCTTCAAGCTGTTATTGCAACTTAGAGCTCCTCGGGCAGCCATCAAGGCAGTCGATACGTATGGTCAGGGCTTTACTGGACTTCAAAAGCAATACAGGCAGGATGAGCTGAGTAGAAAAAAATGTTTGTGAAACGTTAAGGAGGTGGTTTTACAAAGCTGTGCCTCCTTTTTTAGTTGTGAGCAGGTAATGAAGTAAATGTTTCGCTGTTGTTTTACACCATCAGTCAGATTAGCTTTTTATAGTGTGCAATTCAATTATTTCCTCCTAGCAAGCTATTGCTTTTCAAAGATCATTGGACAACAGTTTTCCCCCCTTCTCTGACACTGACTCAGATACATTGTGGAAGTGATTTGATTGTTGGATGTGGGTAAATTGGTTTGGCTGCGAGTGTTGTGGCCTCAGAGCAGAGCTGGAGGACAGGCGCTGAGGGAGGAAGATAAGGGACAATGGCACCTGATGAAGATGATGGCTGAGGGGGAAGTCTTGGGATAGAGCACAACATGTTATGTTTGTCTTCTCACGACTACGGCTAATCCGATTACCGTCTCCATGCACTGCGGGATGTCATTTGAGTTGGGTGCAATAACAGAGCCCAGATGTACGTGACTCAGGCTTAGAGCTCTGTGTTGATGCCGGTGTGACTTGCTCGGGGGGCTGGTCTAATAATTCATTTTGCTGGAAGGTGTGAAGAGAGCCATAACATTTTTTCATTCCTGAGATTTTCATTGCACAGACAAGACCGGGTCCAATTTAGTATATGAGGCAAAAAAACCATATGAATATATATTTCCAGGTAAAAGCTGCTTTACGGCAGTTTTGTCAACCTTTCCAGCATGTGAATCTGTCATGTGAAGTAGTATCTCCTCACAACCTTTGATATATGGTTTTAGTATGATATATTGTATGATTAAGGGTAGTGAAAGATCGGTCATGTCTAAACTATGGTTTAAGGTAAGGTTCTGGTCAGGCAACTAAGTATGCACTCACACTAGGCAATCTGTACATTGCCTACGAACCTTTGGCCCCCGAAATCCTGTTAGTTTGACTAGTGTGAGCGCCCAAGCATGACTTGCTTTGTCAGCCCTGGCACAGTTGGAAGAGGTGGGCTTCAGCAAGGTACAGATGCACATGCAGACCACAGGTGCAGAGCTCCGACATCGCTGTGACTGTATGTGGCGGATTCACCTTAAATTCAGGCAGACAACAGCATACAAAGTATGGATAAAGAGCAGTGAAAAAATCGGACTGTCTTTTAGATCTTGGATACCAGAGAACAACAACAAAAAAAAAATTATTACAAGATGAAAAAAATTGACGGTTCAATATTTGAAAAATGGGTTGATCGGGTAGCTCAAGCATGCTCAGGCCTAGTTAGACTGGAGCAATGTGAGTGCAGGACAGCGAAGGAGAGGGGGGACATTTATGCTTCAGTATGGTACAGGACAACTGGGCCAAGTGTGAGTGCGCCCTAAAACACTTCGGCAACTTTGGTAATATTTCTTGGTTACATCTTGGTCACGGAACACAAAAGCTAATGTTAGTTGCAACTCTGTTACAGGACATTGGTGGAAAATCAGTAATGCTACAATCCTATCCAACACTCTTCATGCATAGATGCTTCATGCTTTCAACTAACTTTATGCCTTGCTACAGAAGGGGCATGCTACTTTATACTCTAATTACCTGCAAAATCCAGAATGAACACAATATCTATTTGAGTCTGGGCTGACCTCTCACCTACAAACCCCTGTTTCTTGTGAAAAGATAGTTGGGGTCTAATAGTGAAGTATTGTTCATCTTTCTTTATAATCTTTTGCATATTTTTTTCAGAAGTTTCTTCAGGTTGTCTTGATATCAGTGTGGACAGAACTTATGTTTCTATAAGACGGTAAAGATAAGGATGAGAGTTTAATCACATTACTTGCTGTCTATATGGCAGCATGCTCACACTCTCACTTTTAGTTAAAAAAGACAATCTGTGGTTGAAACACTGAAACAAGGAAAAATCTGAGTCAAAACAGGAAGATCCTGAGAACATTAAGAAAGGCCACGGGACCAAGACTCAAGTACTGTCCTGCATCAAGTTATAGTATGTGTAATACAGCCATTTACAGATTATTATTCAGTTTGATCTTTCAATTCGGACAAACCCGAGAGGTTCACAACACGAAAGAATACATCCTAAACCAGCAGCTACATTTCTCTTGGTCTGCACACACAGCAAAGTGAGAAAAAAAGAGAAAAAAATGGATCACAGACAAACTAATGCAGTACT
>JAPQLA010000012.1:24966573-24980743 GCA_029822935.1 Naso vlamingii | reverse complement strand
TTACTTGTATCAAAAAGTGAGTGAAGGAATGCAAACACAGTTACTTTGAGGAACATAAGTTAAGCATGATACAAGGGAAGAATGCAGATCATCAACCAAAAAACTTAAAATCAACTCAGTTTTACCCAGAACTTAACTCACCATTGTCCAGCAACACTCTGCATTTGCCAGTTTAATAGGTACAAGTACACATTTCTAACCTGTTCTACAATAAACTTTATGATATAAGAAGAAAGATAAGATGAATTATGGTTATAAGATACCTTTTAACAGAATCATAAACCACTGTGCTCTGTTTTGCCCTAAGATAAGCCTTCACAGCCATGGATTTATCTCTCGAAGTGAACTTACTGTAGATCATATTTAATCTCTTTCCATACCTGTAGCAACGCGTCCCCAACAACACAGACTGTTGCTTTTTTTTAACACCTGACCACGCTATGTTTGGTTTGAACACCCACTAAGGTTTTAGCTCCAAAGAGGAGCCCTCAAGGTCCATCCAAGCAGAACATTGCCTCAAACTGGGATAAAGCGGAGGTATCTGCAATTATCTCATTTAGACTTGTCTCCCACTGAAAAAACTTTGGGGCCTGCAGTGTCTCCTCCCCGCTGGTTTCTTGTCTTTACCATTGAGGAATTTACTCTAACAAAAGCTGTATTCTGGCCACTTCGCAAGCCATACTTCCGATCTCTCCCATAGCTCATTACCCGCTGCCAGAACAGCTCAAGAGGAGGGCTGCAGGGTCACAGCGTAGGATATCCTGCCTGTCAGTCAAATGTCAGGGCTGTCAGGTGTGTCCCGCTGTTACAGACTTAAGTCCAAGTGGGGGAAGACTGACTAGTCATTAAAATCTCACAGGGAGGCTGAGTTCTGATTTTTCAGTATATTTCCACAGTTGTCAAGTTGTCTGCATGTCTGCTGCCATGTGTGCATGTCACCTCAGGCACAAGCGAGTCTAGAGACAGCTTCTCTCCGGGTTAATGAGGAAGAGGGAAGATGATGAGGAGCTGTGTGTGTGCATGTGTGTTTGTGTGTTTGTGTGTATCGAGGAGGAGGGGATTTGATCGGCTCTTTTTCTAAAAGTGTTTTCATTATGAAGACTTTGTTTATGTAGACCCAGTGTTGACCTCGGGTCATAAGGGATTAATATTGTGACCAGTGGATGGACTGTTGCTGTGCAAGGAGTAGATGTGCCACAGGATTTAGGCTAGTTTTTAAGGAAATGCATGCTGTGGCCACAACAGGCTTTGTCTCAGTCCAGTGACCCTAAAAGAAAATGGTATTAAAAACACACATCATCTAGACACCAGAGTTGGTAATTGCAGTTCTTAACTACATTCATCCAAACGCTTTCTATCTGCATTCTCAGCAGCACTGGCCAATAGGGAAAGGCGGCAACGTGAGCCTGTGGAAGGACATGTATAGTTTGCCCCATATAGTCTTTTAATTCACTCATCTTCTCTTGTCAACTCTCTCCTCTGCTTCTACTTGCTGAGTTCTGCTGTCATACCAGCCTCATAAGTTATAAACGACTGTGGATTTGGGAACTTTCGTGAGTTATGTAGAGAACTTCCTTTGTAAACTTCAAATGTTTGAGGTCAGATCAAGGCTGTAAAGCAACCAGAAGAATCATGGATGTGTAGAAGGGTGAGTTTGTTATTGAAATGATAAAAGGAGAGCCTGAAGGGAAAATATATCACCCCACTTCCAAAAAACAACAGGATGGGTGTTAGAGGGAGTACGGACTTGTCAAATACGAAGAGCAAGTGTTCAGAAAGATAGGCTTCATAAAGCTCCCCCTCCACCACCTGATTGTAGTGCAACTTGACTGGTTAGCGGCCGCGCTGACCTCTAAGTGCACTCAGTCTCTCGGAGAGATTGCAGCCTGTGACAGACCATGATGCTGCGCCATTAGCTGAGATAAGGCAGGCAGGGATTGAGAAGCTCAGATCAATGAGTCATTACGGGGAGTGCAGAGCTGTGGCCGCGAGCGCTGCCAGAGCAGGATGCTTATAGTCGTGGCTTAGTGGCATCGCAGCCCAGCAATCCCTCAGCCGCTTCCCACCAACCTGCAGGGAGGCCATCGTGGTAGAAAAACCCAGCAGGATTTTCTCTGGATTAACATTTGATTCCATGTCAAATATGCTCCCCAGGAATAATGAGACAGGGCATCCACCTTTTCACCCGACACTTTTACCTTTGGTTTACTTTAATTCCCGTTTATGGGTTCTGCTTTTCTGTGGAATGCGGGGGTTACACATAAGGTTTGGCTCTCTTCTTTCTCGAGTGGTTTTACATGTAAAAAGAGGATTAAGCTTCTATTGAAAAGAAAAATGGCTGGTTAAAGACAGATACTTAACAGGTATTTTCACCCTGCTGTGATCACTCTTAAAAGCTCTTGTAGGATAATTCCTGTTTATTACAACTTAAGTGCGCTCCGAGAATATTGGTAATAATCACTCACTGAACAGTAAACTGTGAGTGTGAAGTAGGTCAAAGTAAAACCAGTAAATCTGTGTGTAAACTAAGATGGATGTTTACAACACACAGTTGTGGTTATAATTTTGCCCTCCCCTTTCATTTTCTCATCCAAATAAGTTTGACTAAGCAGAGTTTTTGTTTTTGACTGTGTCCAATGCTCTGACTGCCTGTTGCCCATTCTTGACTTCTTATTCAGCTACATTGCCAGATTTCAATTAACTTAGAGTGTAGAAATGAAACTCCTTACACCTCTGGCTCTTGCAGCGGCTCTGTTAATTTATTTGGGGCTTCGAATGAATGTGAGGTTTAGGCCGCGCTCTCCACAGTGATGTCACCGAGCGAGCAGACACTGGCCACTTGTTTGTGGTCATCATGCGTGACCAACAACATTATCCACCAAACTGGCTTGTTGTGTCCCCGTGTTGGCAAACGACAGCCAGATAGATGAAGTATGAAGAGTAAGTCTTTATTTCAGAACAGTGCTGGTGCACTTTGATGGGTTGTGTACTGAGACCCCTCCCTCAGCCAATTCTCCGACCTAGGCTGCCCATTTCGAAAGCCCTACCTTCCCTGAGGCTCAGTGCTCCCTTAATAGCCCCTCCTGTATGTTTCTCTCCGACTTCGTTTTGGCTGATATTGATCAAACTTGAAAGGCGAGCCCTTAAGTGAATGTGTAAAAAGTCCTGCTAATCAATGATTGACAGTTGGCATTTCCCTCATCAAGGTCACTTTGCCAATTTCAGTGTGTGGTAGAGCTGCAAGGCAGTCGAGTGATGAGTGAGAAAGAGGCTTTGTTTTGTCTCTTCGGACTTTGCTGTACCAGAGGGAGGTCGAGCTGAGAGGACCACTTTCGATCACAGTGGTACTTCGACTCCAAGTGCAGGACAGAGCGCAGCTGAAAGGAGAAACAAGGAGAATTGATCTTTGTGCCACTTGCCTATCTGCACCCGGTGAAACAAAATGCTGCAGGAATGTGCTGCTCAAGTCTGCCATTACAGCTATAGCTAACTGGGACACAAGCACAGTGCAGTTTTTGTGCAGTTGAATGCAGTCAGAATGAGTAAATCACACTTTACTGTATGTTATTCCTGGCCATATGATTCCTGTAATATATACACATTGTTGAAAAGAAGATGTATAGCCCTGTAGCCAGAGCCAAGGCAACCTGTGGAGAGACATTTCAGCCCAAAAAAGTTACTACATATTACTGTTTAAAACAATTGCATCTGAAGTCACTAAATACATTTTGACAAGCACGTTTCCTCTTTATGTATTGAAATAAAACCTGGAGACTAAATGAGGTTGTGCTGTGCTGTCAGTGAAAGGTAAGAGCCATCGATTTCACCATGTCTGAGCTTCTTATTTAAGATTACGTGTCTGTGTTGTTCCTGGTGCACACAGGCGGCAGAGGTTGGCCCATAAAGGTCTCACCCTTTCAGATTAATTATATTTGGCTGGGAATGTGAGAAAAAAAGAGAAGCCTCGCTTTATTTAGAAAGCATATTGCCTGAGTTGGGAAAGAAATGAAATGTGTTTATGGTGGGGCAAAAAGAGGCCATACTGAGGGGGTTTGAAAGGAAGAGAAGGAGGATGCTTTGGCCGTGTCTCTCTTTCTCTCTCTGAGGGCTGAGGTTTTGGTCAGCTTCGCCAAAGAAAACACCTCCATGTTCCACCTCAGAGGAACCAATATGAACCTTTCACACACTTCTTACTTTAGTCTGTTCTGTATCTTCCATCTGGACTTACCTCATTTCTACTGAGTTTTCCTGCTGCTTTTGCGTGTGTCTTGGATCTGCTGTAATAGACCCTCTCAATTTGTATCCATTACAGTATTATGATATCTCACGATTACATTGTTTCAATTTCTCCAGCTGTCGCACGTCAAAACCTTCACGCACACCTGTTGTGTGCAAGGTACTTAACTTGAGTGTGTATATGTGCATGTATGCATGCTATCTCTACCTGTGTGAGAGACAGAGAGATGACGTCCAAGAAACGATGCACACACACACACACACTGCTCTCTCTCACCCACTCAGTCTGCTTCTCTCTTTATCCATCTCCTGCAGCTATCGGGCCGTCTTTATCACCCTGTTAGCCACAGGGAGATTACCAGTGACAAACTGGGATGGCTAAATCGGCTTGGTAAACTCACTGACCCTGCAAACCACCACCACCCCCTGTGCCACTATCTCCTTAACAACGCCTTACATGGGCGTAGAGCGTGGTCGTCCAAAATAACTTGAAAGTTTGAAATGCTCAGAGGTTCTGTTGAGGTAAAAGCAGACTTAAGATGTTGAACACCTGTACTGTGCAAACTACTTTGTTAAAAACAGGAAATTAAATGGACCAATAATAATTAGTGAACAAGATCTATGGGTTTGGATTATGGACAACATGCAGGTATTTGTTTATAAATGTTTAAAAAGTCTGGATAACAGTTTTAAGGAATGTTATACACCAACCCAAGTAGAACCACTGAAAAGGCACCAAGACATAAATTGGTCACATGGGGACAGGTTGTCTCAATAGATTGATTCCTCACGTCTTAAGGGAACCTATTATCTTGTTCTGACTCCGAAAGAGGATAAGAGTGCAGAGCCTTAGAAGGCCCTTTAAAACGAACGTGGTTTAGGAACAGCAGGCTTACAGCATCAGAGAGCACGATGGATTTGGGGACTTTTGCTCTTCACTGCGTTGTGACCCCCAAACAGATCTCCTTTAGTGAGCGAGGCACCGAGCTGGTTTAGAGGACGTCCGGGTTGTGTTCAAGGCTTGAACCGAAGGAGTTTGTGTGCCGTGTTGAAAATCGAATGTGTCTATAGCTGTTCTGAACTGTCACACAGGAGGCTGGAGTCATGAGGGGGCTACTGGCTTCTTTCTCGCCTCTGCACAGCTGGTGTATCACACTGTGATCTGACCATTAATATAATGTAGTGAGTAAGCCCAGTAACCCTACATTCCCCCAAAGGCCTTGTGATAGAGATGTAAACCATTTCCGGCTTCCCCTGGCTGAAGGGCCTGGCAATGCGGCGGCAGTCGGGAACACAAAGCTGTTTGTAAAAGACTAATCACCTTCATTTCAGATGAGCGCCCTTTAAAAAGTGAAAGAAAGTGATGAGGCAAAATGCAATGACGCTGCTGACATATGCATGGAAAAATGGGATTTGTCTTCTAATCCCACTTCCTGCCCCGAAGGCCTGGGAATCAGGAACTCATCGGAACTCAACTGATCGCCCGCCTCTGTTCAAAGGAGGGATGAAAGAGAGGGATGTCCCATCAGCCTCCCGCTTGTGTCAACATCATCTGCCTCTTGTTATGTATGACTGTTGATAGGCACAAGAAGCTCTACAATGGGACATAAAATGGTAAAGGCTTTCTTGCCTCAACCAAGAACTTCTCTTCGCCCTGCCCCCCCCAAGGAACAGCAAAATAAGTGCTGAGGTGGCACCATGTGCACTGACTCAGGGTAAAGGAGCAGCGGGAGACTGGTGGGAGGAAGAGACCTGGAGCAGAGCCACAATGGCTGCTGTCACAATCTGTCCTGCCTTCTTGTCATTCTCAGGAAGAACAGGAAGAACAACTGGCCTCCCACACTGTGACCCCACACTGCTCCAACAAATAAGGCATTCATAACCACAGGGCATGATAGTGGGTCACTGGTGTCACATACATTAGGTTGCCATATCCTGTGTCTGTTCAGATGTAAATCTTTCACTGGCCTGTCAGGATGCACCTGAGAGACAAGGATGTATTGTCGTTTTGAGACATTTTTTCTGCGCTGCCT
The DNA here is from genome assembly GCA_029822935.1 of Naso vlamingii. Taxonomy (NCBI): domain Eukaryota; kingdom Metazoa; phylum Chordata; class Actinopteri; order Acanthuriformes; family Acanthuridae; genus Naso; species Naso vlamingii. The sequence goes on along the minus strand of JAPQLA010000012.1, from coordinate 24,974,474 downwards.
GACATAGAGTACTTTTCCCAGCGGTGGAGTCAAGCTGCAGAGAAAGACTTTTTCTTTAAATTCGCTATTTCCAAGGAGAAGATGTTGCTCAATTGTTACAAATGTCAGCAGAGCCTGACAGCATCTTGTTTAATACTGATACTCGGCTGCTTTTCTTTTTTGAAGGAAAATTATTTGGACCGCAGAGGATGCAGATTTTTTTCACCAGAGCACAGCGTGGAAAACAGTCGACATGAAGTTAATAACAAAAGAAATTTGAATACCTCAGGTGGAAATCAGCCTGTGGCAGTGTAAACCTGCCGTTTTGATGCCTTTTGATGCAATTTAGTGTGTCTGGCAGTTGACATTAGCATAAAATATTCTCTGTCACACCAGAAGTATCACAAAGATCAACACTGAATAACATTTCTGAGAGGCAGTGTCATTTGTGATGAAAAGTAAATATTTTTCCATGGAAACCCCCCAAAGCAGATTCTTACAAAAATGACAGATCCGCAGTAGGTTCAGCTATTAAAAATCACTTTGGTGGTGAATTTTGACAACAGATATTGAAAGTTTATATACAACAGAACTTAGAAGCAGCGTGGTGGCATTAAGTGCTGCCTGCAAGACAGTGGATTCATTCAGTTTTAATGGGTTTGTCCTTAAACAATCTTTCAGCCTGTCTCCTGCATCTCTTCCAGTTCTGTTTTTGGTTAAGCACAGCAGGATTCAGTATTTTTCTTTCAACATTCCCGCGGGGGCTGAGTTTAAGACCTCTCCATTTTCACAACTTAAACATTTTACAGAGAGAGAGGGACACAGAGATCCATCTTGATTACAACAAGGCTGTGCTGTTCTCATAGCTGACGTAGCTCCCAGGTGCACCACCCGCTGTAACCAGACAGCAGAACCAGAGACGGCGGAATGTGTCTGTGCCTCCGAGTGTGTCCAGTGTGTGGGGATTAAAGTCTGACATGGGACTGAGACATGTAAGGTTAAGATAAGAGAGGCTAAAGGTAACAAGGCTCTTCCACTCAGGGCTTTATGCTCAGTTCTGGCTGCTCCTTTCAAGTTTTCTGCACATTCTGCACTGCTACTCCTTTGTTCTTCTGATACAAACACTTCAGTGCATGCTTGCCTGTTTCCTCCTGTGGCCTCTGCACTAAACCACCATTAAAATGAATTTACCATGCTAAATGCACTCAGGAAACCAGAAGGTATGCACATAACTGGGCCTAGACAGAGATCATATACCAGTGATTCATTAATACATAGGGTGTAGTAATTTATGGTCTTAGTGGATGAGCTACAATCCATTGCTGGTGAGTGTTAGAGTGATGGCAAAGAGGTTACAACCCTGAGCCTCGTGAGTCACGCTGGACATGTACTCTCTCTATATCTTGCCTTCTTTCCTTTACCCCTGTTGAACACAAGCTCATTGCAATTCTGGACAGGCCATGCAGTAATGCCACTTTACTTCAGGCAATCCCTGTTTCCTGATTCTACTCAGGCTGAGGAGAGATAACACTGACCCTGAGCTAATCCCAGATTAAACCAGAACATAAAGCACTGCCACTACTGCCCGGCGCCCTCTGACCTCCTCACGTCTCCTGGCGCAGGCTGCAGCCGCCCTGCTGACCACTACTTGTCAAAGATGCATTTATTCCATTGAAAACAGTCTAGTTAGTTTATTCTCCACAGAGAGGAAATTCTCTCTAAAGAGCTCAGATTGCTTTAAACCGAGGTAGCAACCAGGTATGTTTTGTTAAAAGTTTGCTCTGCCACTAAAAAAATGTAATTGACAACATCCAATATGGTTGCCAAAGGGTTTGCAGAAATTGACACGTGAATGGGAATCAGCCAAGATGTGTCACTGTTGAACTGGAGATTGTTAATAAAACATATGTCAGTTAAAACAGAGCTATGTTTGTGCAGATGTGTGCGATTAGATCAAGACTCTCACGGGAGGATCTCCTTCCCTACCAGTTCTCCACATTCACATCCTCCTCAGCTGGATCTCTACCTTTATACATTTCTGCATGATTGAGGGAGAAAGGTGTGAATTTCTTTTGAGAAAGAACCCTGATCTAGCAGTGCACATTACTGCCTTTAAATTTCTTAAGGGTTATGGTTTGGCAACAGCAGTATTTAAAAAAGAGACACGGATGATATGTGGGATGTGCGTTATGTTCAAAGATTCCTTTTGTCTTCTTGTTTGTTCAACTGATTCTGGACCACAGCACATCTGTCTGGTGTTACAAGAGTTTACATGAAAATGGAGACAAATGTCTAGCACCTCCCTCACAGACAACCAGCCCTCACACCCTCTCTGCCTGTCCATCAGCATGTGGGGCTTGGCAAGCAGCAGGAGAGGGGCTTAGGTGATGGGAGCCAGAGGCCCAGTGATAAGGCCATCTCTCCGCATGAGAGCTCATCAGAGCTGACAGTGAATACAAATTGGTGCCATTAGTGAAGGGGGGGAGGGATTGGACAGAGGAGGGGCAGGGCACTACAGTGGCAACTAATTATAGAGCGGGTGTGCCCCCCAGGTCGAAAGGGAGTGGGCGGGTTCGGGGGATGCGGCGGTAACGAGGTGACGACGGTGGTAAACAGTGAGGTGTCATGTCACACAAGCGTCATGGTGCAACTTCTGGATCTTGCGCCACGCTTAATGATGTGTGATATGGGAGCACTTTAAGTGTGCATCCATAATGACGGATCACATTCAACATGTGTTGAGACAAGAGAGGGTCACACCTTTTCCCTAGTGAGGGAGCTCACAGCAACAGAATACAAACAGCATGCCATTAATAGCAAAGTAATTTGACTTAACTGTAGTTTAGCAGCTGGCAAACCCCAGCAGAGACTCACATCACTTAAAGCAGTGGAAGGTTTTAGCAGCACATCTGATATGTTTATCAGTTACCAGGGTTCTTCTTGTTGGATTACTTTTACAGTATGTGGGATGTGGCATCAGGTGTTTCCTTAAAGCTGACAGACAAACTACTATTAGACTAAACCAGTGGGCTGTACCAAATGTCATTTCTAAACCTCTGTTAAGGTTTTTAAACAAAGCTTTGAATGTGTGTTATCATATTTTACAATGTCACCCCCTTCCCCAACTGCCATCTTGCATCACTTGCACAAGTTTGACCCCTGGATAATGTCAAGGTTGAAGTGAATTTCCAAGAATTAAAAAAATAAACCCTGAGCTTTGGATCAGCGCTGAATCCAGTAAGGCACGAAGTTTATTCCCCCAGAATCTCCCGTCCATGTTGACCCTCTCGTAGGTGCAGTCGTCACTAGTCTGCTGTCGTCTGTCCCTCTGCTCAACCCAAGCAACCCTCAAAGGTCCACAATATGTGCATTGACCTAAGCAACCAAGTATTGATTTAGAAATTGGTGCATCAATTGTATGAACAAAGCCTCGAAAATTTGAACTGTTCAGTACAGCTTTAAAAAACAGGATAATGAAGTTTAACAAAACCAATCTAGGTGAGAGCCTGATGAGAGAGGAAGACTGGCTGACTGCCCTTCGGCTTATTTATTCTTGTAGTCAGACCAGGTGAGCTAAACTTATTTATTAACTACCACCAAAGGTAAGATGATTTTTCAAGTTTCTAGGCTCTTCTTCACCTTCTAGACGCTTGAAACGTCTTTGGTGTTAGTTAATAAATATCCGGGAGCATTTATCCAGTGTGTGGACCCCATTTTTTATTTTTAAGTTAATCTCTTTAAACTCTCAATCAGGACAAGTAATGATGAACATTGTTTACAATACAGTTACTATAGTTGTAACCCTCTTGTAGGTGTAGCATTGTAATACTGTTACTGGTTTGTCATGTCTGATTAATTAAGAAGTTTGAAGTAACATGATAGCAAGCAGAGTTTCTTGTGTTGATGCTTTCTATACACAGGGCAGGTGTTTGTACAGCCAAAGCTGTTATGTCTGTGTTTTCTCTCCTAGCAGCAAGCTGCAGAGCCTGCCTCTCCTCCTAAGATGCACGCACACACAAACACACACAGAGACAGAGAGAGAGAGAGAAAATTCAGCGAAGCTTAACCAAGTCACACATCACAAAGATTACCATTCCTTTGTGGGACAGGCTCTTTGGCATTACCAGTGGGTCAGATCATATCTCTGGTTCCTGTGCCCTTGCATATTTGTTATCTGCTGAATGACGCGTCCTATCTGATGTGACACAGTGGCCGAGCCTCTGACCGCTTTTATTATCCTCCGTCCCACAGAGTGACTAAGCCGAGGCGAGCAGCTGCTGCGTTCACATGCTGTTATCGTTCCTTTTCATTTAGCAGCACCGCTAACCTCGTACCCACTCTCCAGAAATCACACTGGCATTCTTTAACAACTGTGTCATTTCTCTACTGGCTTTGAAGCGTGCAGCTTACACAAACCCAAATAACTCCTGCAAATGCATGACATGAAGACAAGTTGTGTTGAAAGGAGCTGTTGAAGGCAAGTGAAGGAGGGTGCTGTGGGCCCAGAGAGTGGCTGATCAAAAGTGACTCTGCTAACAAGGTAGCAGTACACATGCCACTTCAGCCTTCCTGTGGTCACTCACACATGTCCGTGCACCAGAGAGCGTTCTTTAATCTTCATATTTATGATTGTGAGGTCAGTGATTGCCCGGATCGCCCCTATATTAGGCGCTTGCTTATCAAGCAGATAGAGGAAATCACTGTGAGAAAGTTTTGTTAGGTTGCGATAAGGAAGAAAAGCACAGCAACTCTGAGATACAGGCATGTGGATATATGCCAACACCACTTCTGCTGTCTACTTTCAATAAAACCTCTTTATATAAACAAAATTGCATGCAAAGAACTGATCCAAAATACTAATTTCTATTAGATGTACGCACAAAAAACTGGTGTACACGAGGATGCTTTTTCATGCCGTTACACGGCCACATCAGGACAGAGGACACTTTGCTGGAAAGGGGAAAATAAATTTTCCCTCATCAGTTAAATATTACACATTAAGTCAACTTGCTCAATGAATTTGCTTAGACGACAAACAGTACCTATTCAAACTTAAGACAGATTGACACAAGCCTAAGACCAAACCTGTTCTCAAGAGAACAAATGCACCTTTATACAGGTATATGGGCAGCAGACATTTCCTCAATATTTCTCTAAGACTAAATTATTGAAAAAGTCTTCCATAAACTCATGCATGTCTTGTCCAGAAAGTCTCTCAAACCTGTAGCACTGTCGCCTGCGGCGTCTCGACTCATTACTGCTGCTTGTTAAAAGTTGATCCAACAACGCAGCCTTGCAGTTTTCAGAAAGAAAAAAAAAAGTCTCTAAAGCTATTTTGCACAGAGCTCCATCATTGCTGTAGAAGTGAAGTGTGCCTTCTGAAGAGTAATTGCACTGTCTTAACTGGTGTTTTCCTCCTCTGCATCCACACCGTTCAAAATATTTGGCCAGGGTTCCTGACAAGTGCTGCCTTTGATGTGTGAGAGCATGCCACCTCTCCCGCCCCCTCTTAAACACCCCAATTATCACTCCTGCCACTCCGGTGCTTGTGAACTAGCACACCTCTTTCTGACGGGTTGGAAACTGCCTGAGGACTCTGCTCAGGTAGTGCAGCTTGTTTATGATATGCCATGGGCTAAAGTGGTATTTTTGTCGCTTTCTTACACAACCTTGGAAGACTGCAGTAAACCCAAGTTAACACAAGATTTTTTGAATTAATGTTATTTCAGTAGTGTAGATCATAGCTTATATGCGTTCCTGCTCTGGTGCCTCACTGTGATCTTCGGGCAGGAGGGTGGGCTGATGCAGTGGCTGCAGTTTCTAATTATCAGCCCCACGTTCCACAACAGAAAACCACAGATCCGTGAATTGAGCAGGTGATTGCTACACACTTCGCTCCCCATTACTCATCGCTCCCTTCCTGTTCAGTGTCAAGGCAACGGACCGCAACTTTTGTCTCTTTCCATCACCATCCCCCATCGTCTTTACCTTCAGTTCTCTGCAGGGAGTAGTGCAGGCTTCAAGCAGCAACATGCTCTGTCATTGGCAGCGGCCTGCACTTTTAATTTACCCAATTCGAAACCAGAGAAGTATGCCGTTGTGTGGAACGCCCATATTAGTGTCACGTCGCAAGTGTGCACTGCACTGTCAAGTAGCAGGATGTATATTTACTCCCTCTTGATTCTCTCCCTCTCTTCGATGTTTTCTTTAAACTCACAGTCCGGAGCTTTCCATGAGCCAATCACTTCCCTGATGCTCCTTATGAATTTGCCAGGAAAGTGAGCACGGAGGGCTGTGTACTGTTAAGTCACACTGCATGCAGTAATCGTTCCATAATGAGAGGAAGCTCTGATGCTACTGGTGGAGTAGGACGCATTTACAGCTAAATACGATACATAGAATCCAGTCTTTCCCTTGTGTGACAGCATTGTGCGAGATAATTTCATAGGAGACGGCATTTACCAGCAGGCTTTCTCAATTCTGGAGATGTGATCTTAAGAGTGCACAGCATGCTGGTGAACTTTTCCTGTTCAAACATATTTCCAAAGTAAACTTGGCCTGTTGGCTATTAATTTAAGATGGAGAGATATGCTATAACATGCAAGCCAGCAGCCCCTGAGATCACCGTCAGCAGCCAAGTATTCTCTCAGGAGGAGGAGGTCTGGCTCAGTCTGACAGTGAGGCATGTTTCTCTCTCCTGTGCTTCTATACCACAGTTAAACAGGCAAAAATATATTCATATAATGGTCTGAGCAAGGGTGTGCAATCATGTGGTGGAACACATCCAGCACTTCCCATTACAACCACTGTATTGTACTACAGGCCAGTGACCAGTTGTACATCACCAGCTGAGGGTTTAGCAAGAAGCATGCTCACGCAAGTCTGCAAGCATGCATGCATTACCTACAGAGCCAAAGTCCCGCCCCTTCTGGTGGATCCCATGAGACCTAATTTCAGGAAAAAAAATGTACAGCAGTGTACAGCAGCCTACATCACCAGTTGATGATGGAGAGAGAATTTTGTTTTGATCCCCTTTGATTTGTGTAATCAATTAAACATATGATGTTTGACAACTGAAACGCTAATTTTGCAGGACAATTAAGTCACAGTTTATTTTAAAGAGTAAAAACCTAATGGCCAACTAGTTGAGAGGAAAAACTCCATAGAGCAAGTGAAATAGCCTTGATTTGTAATTCGAAAAGGGAAATGAAAGACCTCGTACTGCAGATATAAATCATTGTTTTATATCCGCGATTTGCCAGTCTTTTTGCTTTCTCACTTCTGTTTCGCCAACAGCTAGAGTGATTTCCATCATCAAAGGACTCAGTCGATGAAGGCCAACTAGTCAGAGATGGCAAAAATACTCACATTCTTTACTTAAGCAGAAGTACAGATACTTCAGCTAAAAAGGATTCTGGCAAAAGTGAAAGTACTGACTCAACTTCTTTGCTCAAAAAAAAAAAGTAATAAAGTACAGGCTCTGAAATGTACTCAAGGTATAAAAGTAGAAAGGATCCCTCTGATGGACATTTCTACCAGTTATTTCTGTGCAAAGCTAAGTGAACCTCTCGTCTTATTACTATAATGCAAAGACTATTAAACTGAAAGGTGGAATCATTAGGATTTGTCCAAGCTGTTCCTAAACACATCAGAAAATTAGCTGATGATTGTTTGCCATACCAACATTTTTGGCTGGTGAAGTGTCCTGAGCACAGCCAAAAAGGCAAAAGCATTAAAGTTAAAGCAACGAGATTGTTTTTGAAAATGCAAGGAGTAGAAAGTGCAGATATTTGTGGTAAAATGTAGGGAGTAAAAGTAAACAGTTGTGAGAAAATTAAATACTCAAGAAAAGCACAGATATTTGAAAAATCTACTGAAGTACAGTAACAAAGTTCTTGTACTTCATTTCTTCGCACTGCAAC